>JAOQMS010043608.1:0-11507 GCA_027563885.1 Erythroxylum longipes
TCACTGTCTCCAGCTTTTGTTCCGTTCCGTCCTGTTCCGTTCCGTCTCCAGATACTGGAGACAGCAACCAAACGTAGCGTTAGGGTGTAATTATGTTAGTTTGTGTGTTTTGGTGTTTTTATGGGTTAGATTAAGTCTTTGAGCTTAAATGTTATATTTTTTAGGTGTCATATATGTTTGTTAGTGTTTCAGGGTAAACGGGGAAGAACGCCGAAGATTCGAGGAGTTTTGGCCTAAAGCCGTAGGCCGCGCATAGCAAGCCACGATCATGACAGAGAGGAAGAGCCAGCAACAGTCAGGTCACGATCATGCACAGCAGGCCATGATCGTGACAGAGAGCATCAAGTCAGGCCGCGATCATGACAGAAAGGTTAAATCATCGGCCACGACCATGGAAGGCAGGGCCATGATCGTGCCCAGCATCAGGCTGACAGAAAAACTCAATTTTCATGAGATTTTGTGGCTTCCATAAAATAAATAGAACATGATGTGACATCCATCAGGAGTTAGTATTTGGAGAGCCTAGTGAGTCGTGCAAGAGAGTTTTCATTCCACCAATTTCGAGAAAACCCTAGAGAGAGATCAAGAGATTAATGAAGGAGACAAAGGAAGAGAGACACGGAAGCGAGCTAGATGCAACATACTTCCCTAAATAGGTGGTTTCTTGCTGTCGCCGCTTCCAAAATTCCATTCCTGACAATATTTTCTATTTATTTCAATTTTGTTTATGTATAAAATTAAAAAAGGTGTTGAGAATAGTTGTGTTGAATGTTGAGTTATGTTTATACTCACCTTCGGATTTTGACTTTTGAGATTAATAAAGTTTACTCGATTGTGTTTTTTATTGATTTAATTCTGATTTCAATTATATTCATAATAATTTGGAAACAAACTGAGAGGGTGAACCGGGATAAAATCATTAATTTGGGCTAACAAGAGTTAGGTGAATTGATAGGTAGAGAATTGAATCAAACCGGTAGAGTCGTCTAACAAGAGATCGAGCATAGATTCCTAGTAGTTAATAGACAATTTTAAAACTAATTTAGGTTTTAGGCCAATTGCGAATTGAGAGATTAGAATTTACATAATTTAAATTAGGAATTATCAATTAGGGTTAAGAATTATAACTCGAGAGAGAGTAATTCACCCTAGGACCGTCTAGACCTGTTAATTCAATAATTGTATAATTGGTTAGATTTCTTTAGTTTCGAATTAAAATCTCCTTTCTCCTACTTGGTGATTTCTAGGTTAATTTCAGGTTGGGTTGTGTGATTGCTATTTTGTTACTCTTTGGCACTTTAAATTCTCATATTTAATTATTGATTGATTAAATTTCTGCATTAGTTATTTGTTTAGAATTATTGTCGTTTAGGGTGACCTTAGATTTAGGACTAGTTAACCTTCCTCATAGGATCGATACCTTAGGTACTACGCGAAAGACCCGTGTGCTTGCGGAATTTACCAAGGTTATAAATAGTAAAACTTAACGCATATAACCTTGCAAACAGTGTTGTTCAACTGTAGGGAGCGATTATGTGTTGTCCCTTTTGAATGTGATTTTGCATACTATATGATAGTTATTAGGTTACATTGTGTGAAGTGTGTAAATGTGTCAATGGCTTAGATTGAGTAAAATTCATTTAATTTTGGACATAGTCTATTAGGTTATGAATGATCATTAGCTAGCGAAATTAGTAAATTAGGGGGCCTTTGGATAAATATACAACCTAATTAGGACTTAGTGTAAATTTAGCACCTTCTAGATTGTCACATTCATTCATAATTTGAGGTCTTTTAACTTAAGTGGCTTAACTAATATTTTCATGAAAACGAATAGCTAAAAGCAACAAGGTAAAAAAAAGTTTTGTTTTTCGCTGACCTTCGGGTTATGAATAGAGTTAGTAGCCAATTAAAAACATGATAATAGCTGAGTAAATGGATTGACACGCATTACAAGTGCGTGCCTTCGCATAAAAAGGCTATAATGACGTTTCACCCAAGTTGTTTAGTAAATAACTTAGTTGAGTAACCGAATCGACATTCATCACAAATGTTTGCCTCTCAGTAAAAGACTAAGTCTGGGTTTAAATAATAAAAAAAGTGTGTGTTTTCTTACTAAAAACCTACCGGACTTATAATAAGCTTGAATTTTCATGAAAATTTATTTAGGGACAGTTACAAAGTCTGAGGGAGTGAAAAATTATTAATGTGTATGTACAATTGAAAACGGTAAATAAGTTAACACTTAGGTCTCGTTTAAGTTGTGTATTTAGTTCAAAGCCCCTAGACACATATTTTGCATGTTAATGATTTGACATAATTGAATGATTGTGTTTAATATTAAATTCATTTCAAGAAGATCCAAGCCATTGCCTAATTATTGCATTGCATGTTTTGTGTTTGTTGTGTGTTGTTGTTTTGTTTGCTTGAGGACAAGCAAATGTTTAACTGTGGGATGTTGATAGTTGTCAATTGGATAATGTTTTAAGGTTTACTTTGTTATGTATTTAGTGTGAATTTGAGTGTTGAGTATGCATTTAGGGTTTAATTATGTTAGTTTAAGTGTTTTAGTGTTTTTATAGGTTAGATTAAGTTTTTGAGCTTAAATGTTATGTTTTTGAGGTGCTGTGATGCGTTTGTTAGTGTTTCAGGGTAAATGGTGAAGAACGGAGAAGATTCGAGGAGTTTTCAGGCCAAAAGCATAGGTCATGATCGTGGCACAACAGGCCACAATCGTGACAGACAAGGACAAGCCAGAGTGTCCAGGCCACAATCGTAAACATGAAGGCACTGTTGTGATAAAAAGCTTACATCCAGACCATGATCGTGCACATGGGGCCATGATCATGGAAGAAAGGTTAAGGAGCTGGCCAAGATCGTGGTAGGTAGGGCCACGATCGTGGCCTACATTGGACTGACATAAAAACTCAAGTTTCGCAAGATTTCTTGGACCGTTTCTACCCCGACTTTGACCTACAGCCTCAAAAGTATAAATAGAACATTACAAGTCAGATGCAACAGTCTTTAGAGAGACTAGAGAGTCGTGCAAGAGAGCTTGATTCTGCTAATTTCGAGAGAAACCTTAGAGAGAAATCAAGAAATTAAGAAAGGAGACAAAGGAAGAGAGACACAAAGATGAGCTAGACATAATGTACTTCTCGAAATAGGTGGTTTCCAACTGTTGCCGCCTCCCTTACTACCTTCCCGACATATTTTCCATTTATTTCAGTTTTGTTCATGTATAGGATTGAAATAGGTGTTGAGATTCGTTTGTGTTGAATGCTGAGTTATTGTTTATACTCACCTTTGGATCTTGATTTTTAAGATTAATGAAATTCAATTGATTATGGTTTTTATTGATTTAATTGTGATTTCAATTTTTCTCTTAATAAATTGGCGAAAAACTGAGAGCGTGAGCAAGTAAAAATAATCAATTTGGGCTAACGAGAGTTAGGTGAATTGATAGGTTGAGAATTGAATCAAATCGGTAAAATTGTGTAACGAGAGATCAAGCATAGATTCCCCGTAAGTTAATAGACAACTTAGAACTAATTTAGGTTTTGGGCCAATTGTGAATCGAGAGATCGCAGTTTCATAATTTAAATTAGGGATCATCAATTAGGGTTAAGAATATAACTCGAGATAGAGTAATTCACCCTAAGACCGTCTAGACCCATTAAGTTAGTGATTGTATAATTGGTTAGGTTTCCATTAATTTTAAATCAAAATCCCCTTTCTCTCACTTGGTGATTTCTAGGTTAATATCGGATTGGGTTGTATGACTATTATTTTGTTACACTTTAGCACTTTAATTTCTCATAATGGATTATTGATTGATTTAATTTTTGCATTAGTTATTTGTTTACAATTATTGTAGTTTAGTACGACCTTAGATTATAAAACTAGATTAGGCTTCCTTGTGGGATCGACACCTTAGGTACTACGTGAACGAACCGTGTGCTTTCGGAATTTACCAAGGTTATAAGTAGTAAAACTTAGCACGTGTAACCTTGCGAACACTATCCTACAGGTGATCAATTGAATTAGCTAAGATCTCTCTTCTAACTAATCGACTAACGTGATGATTTCAAGTCTATAGGTTGCCAACTCTCGTTGTACAATCCTACACAAATAACCTTACTCAATTTCTCGATTTATTGCAAGATAGAAATAAAATCAACAATCATCAAAGACAACTTTCATTCAATTCAATAAAATAAGAGTTTAACACAAATAGTTTAAAAGCAATCTCTAAAAACAAATCAGCCAATCATGGTCTTCATAACATCACCAATACTCAAATATTCCATTCTACAAAGATTAGAAGAGATAAAGTTGATAGAAAATTAAATAATGAAACTCCTTCTCTTCTTTTCCAAAATCTGAAATTTTTTCTGTTGATGTTTTATTTTCGAATCTTCACCTTCCTCAAGACACCAAACTTGTATTCTTCACTCAAGGAGGCTCTTTTCTATAGAGGTTTCTTCCTCCCTCATCTATGGAGGCTTAATTCTGTTTTATAGTCCAAAAACCCTAAGTTTAATTAAGCCTCGCATAATGTCTCAGATTAAAGTTCCCACGATCGTGGGATTTTGTAACAGAATGCCTCCTTTTCTCTTCTCCTCTTTGATGTCTAGCTCAATCTCCAAGTTGCTCAATCTTACTTACTATATAAAAATAATCAATTCTTACCCTAAATTAACATCATACATAAAAGAACAAAAATGAAAGTAAAACTAAATGAAAACGTACAAAATGAATCGTAAATTACAACAATAATCAACTATTATACAAGAAACACATGCCAATTACTTAGAAAAGCATAGCCTAATGCACAACTATTAGAGGTAAATGAGTGATCAATATAAGATTCATCTTCTTAAGGTGATTAAGGAGAATATTCCATTGTTTTCAATTAGTATTTATTGAAAAAAATCCTTAGCCAAGGTGGAATGACACTTTGAAAATAGTTTTCAAATGTCGTTAACAAAATCATTTACTAATGATGGAGAAATGATACGATTTGACTCAAATAGAGTAGACATTATTCCATACTTTATGTCTAGTCAGAATATTATGTGATACGATTTGACTCAAATATAGTAGACATTATTTCATACTTTATGTCCAGCCAGAATATTATATAATGAAAGGATTATTTTATATGAAAATTCATGCATGGAAAGGTTAGTAAAATTTGTACATTTTTATTATTTGAGTGATCATAACGGTTATTAAACTTCAATTTTGATGTATAGATATAAATTGTTTAATACAATTTAGGATTATAATTTTTATATATCGCCAACATATTTGGGAACTGATAAGTGTGAATTGCATCATGTTTTAGGACTTAGTTTGATATGTATTTAAGTGTTAACTTAATCGTTTAGTATGTGTTTAAGTTAGAATTGTGTTAGTTTGTTAATTAATTGTATTTAAGTGTTTTTATGAGTTAGTTAAGTCTTTCAGCTTAATTATTATGTCTTTGAGTTACCTTGATGTGTTTGTTAGTATTTCAGGGTTAACATTGAAGAACGGAGAAGTTTCGGAGACATTCGGGCCAAAACAACAGCCCACGATCGTGGCACAAGCCACGATCGTGACAGCAGCGCTAGAGTCAACCCACAATCGTAGCTCCTATGCCACGATCGTGACAGAAGCTCAGGATACGGCCTATGATCATGGGCTGATTGCCACAATCATGGCAGAAGGCTCAGATATGGCCCACAATTTTGGCCTAGGTCGAGTAGATGCATAGACACTCAGACAAGTCAAGTTTCGAGGGAGTTTTTGGACCTTTCAGACCTCGATAAAAGCCTAGGGCTACCTAGAACATAAAAGGCATATAAAGAATAAGACAAAGAATATAAGAGTTTTTTTACATCAGCCCCTATTGAGAAACCCTAGAGAGAGTTCATCGAGAGATTGAGAAAGAGAAGAAGGAAGAAAGACTTGGAGAAGTAGCTAACATGAAGTACTTCCAGGAATAGGAGGTTCCCTGACATTGCTGCCTCCATCATCCATTCAGATCTTGTTTCCGGTGTAGTTTTAATTTTATTAATGTATAGAATTGGAATAACCATTGATGATAGGATTGTGTGAATGTTGACGAAGTCTAAACCCACCTTCGGGTTATTTTTATCTTTGACTTAATAAACATCTGTTTGTTTTATGTTACTTGTATTTATTGTGATTGATTTATGAGATTGCATAATTCGGTAATAGACTGAGAGGGTGAATCGAATGAAACATGATTAAACTGGGCTAACGAGAGTTAGATGATTTAATAAGAACAAGAAATTAATCAATTCGGTAATTATGTGAAAAGAGATCTCACATAGGTTCCCGGTAGTTCATTGAACAACTTCATATCTAATTAAGGTTTTGGATAGATTGTTAATTAAGAGATTGCAATTTTCCATAATCTGATTAGCGTTTACAATTTAGGGTCAGTGGGTATAACTCAAGAGAGAGTAATCAACCCTAAGATCCTCTGGGACCAATAATCCAAGAATTCATAATCAATAAGGTTAAAGTTAAAGATAGGTAAAAATTCCCCTTTCTCTCAATTAATAGTTCCTTTAGGTTGATTCTTAAGTGAGTGTTACAAATGCTAATTTGTTAATATTTCGTGATTGATTCTTGAATTGAATTACTTGATGGAATTGCATTCCTGTTTTAGTTTTTTAATATTGTGCATTGTTTTGGCCTTAGATTTTAGGATTAGATTAACCCTCCTCGTTGGATCGACACCTTAGGTATTACACAAATGACCCATGCGCTTATGGATTATCAAAGTTAAATATTAAAACATACACATATCGGAAAACCACGATCAAGTTTTTGGCATAGTTTCCAGGGAGACGATTAGTTTAGTTCTATAGTTTAAGTTGTTTAGTTAGTTTTCAATTTTTTATATTATTTCTTTCTTTTCTATTTTTGAAATCGTGTTCTTACATGAACACAAGAGTCATGAGAGGTTCGAGTTGCGCAGCTAAAACCTTAGATTTAACATCACTCGACTAGAACGAACCATTAGGAAAGCTCAGTGTGAAGAAAAAGAAGAAATCATGAAATCAACAATGGCTGAGGAATTTCAGCAAAATTTAGACCACGTAGCTAACCAAGGACGTCAATTACAGACCCTTATAGACTTCATGAGACTAAGGTTCAATATGGCTAACCAAAGAGTAGCTAGACCTCCCGTATAAGGAGCATCATTTGAAATCAAACCAGCCCTCATGCTTCAACAGAATGTGCAGTTTTATGGACTAACAAACGAAGATCCCGATGCACATATAGTGAATTTCCTTGAAATCAGTGATATCTTTTGGTACCATCAGATGTCGAAAGATGTGGTCAGAATTAGTCTTTTCTCTTTTACCCTTAGAGATAAAACAGCAAAGGCTTGGTATCATTCCCTTAACCCAGCCAATGTTACAACATAGGATTAGCTAGTTTGTGATTTCTTAGACAAATATTTTCCCTTGATTAAGACCACTAAGATCATCAAGGAGATTACCAACTTCCAGCAAAGGGATAGGGAATCGATCTACGAAGTGTGGGAAAGATACAAGGATTTACGATGGAAGTGCCCACACCACAACTTACCCAAGGAATTCTTGTTGCAAACATTCTATAATGGAGTAACCCCACATACGAGAGGCATAATTAACGCAACTTCAGGAGGACCACTGATGAAAAAGACGGCTGATGAAGCAGAAGAGCTGATAGAGGAGATAATGAGTAGTAGCTGCCTCTGGGCGAACGAACGGAGTAGACAAACTACTACATTCCGTGAATAAAAAGGAATTGTGGTGGCTGATCAAATGACAGAAATGCAAGCTAAAATTAACAATTTAACACGATAGCTCAACAACATGAAGGCTTTGTCTTCAACTCCGGTGAAATTCGTGCAACTCAAGTGGGAACTCTGTGGATAAATGGACCATGATACAATGGATTGTTACTTGATGAAGGAAAGCGATCCAGAGCAGGTGAATTATATAGGAGCTCAATATAGATGAGGAGGGGGAAACAATCCCTAATCCAACACCTATAACCCTGGGTACAAAAATCACTTCACTTCTCTTGGATAAACAATGTTGGAGGACAGTTTAGACCTCAAGGACAATCAGGCTTCCAACAAGATAAGTCAAGCTAAATGGAATCTAAGTTGGATAAGATTTTATGTAAGATTAGAGACATGGAGGAAGCACACAGGAGGCTTAAAAGCAAATTTGAGCAAGTCACCAAGAACCATGCCTCTTTAATACACAATTTAGGAATCCAAGTAGGCCAACTAGTGGAGGCAATATCTACTCGAAATGTGGGAACCCTTCCAAGCAATACCGAGTCTAACCCAAAGGAACGAATCATGGCCATCACTCAGACCCAGGAAAATGAACTTGAACGTATGAAGTAAGATGGAAACAAAGGAGAAGGATAAGTAATTATTGAATTCCTTCCAAGTGAGCTCGTAATTGAGCCAATAAAGGGACCTCGACCTAAAATTCCATACCCTATTCTAGCTTAATGGAAGTCAATTTCAAGTAGGGTAACGAGGAATTTTAAGGAGTTTGAATCAAACAAGGTTGAGGACATGACGAAACATCTATAAACGAGGCCCACACTAAAGGAGTCAATTAAGAAGAAGGTTAAGGAGCGCATATCAGAAGAAATCCCTAACACAACACAGAAGAAGAGGCCCTAGGGGTTTTACATTCCTTGCAGTATCAATGGAGCAATATAAACAAGGCATTCACGGATTTGGGAGCAAGTATCAATATGATGCCCTATACCTTTAGTCAGAAGTTGGGGTTAGGAGAGTTAGAACCCATAAAGATGTTAGTAAAAACGACCGACAGAACAGTTCATTAACCAAAAGGGATTATTAAGGACGCGTAAGTACAAATTGATAAATTTACCTTTCCCACAGACTTCTATTTATTGGATATTGGAGAAGATGTGGAAACCGCTATGGTCCTTGGACGACCAATCCTAACCACTGCTCGCTCAATAATTGACATTGATGGGGTGAACTAACTCTGAGGGTAGGAAAGTAGAAATAACCTTCAAAGTGTCAAAGAAAGACAACAGTTCTCCTTTACCTGCAACTAATATCAAGGAAAGCGAACCTCGAGGACAATGGGAAGATATTGAGGATCCTGGAAATGCATTCAGAAAAAAAAGTTCACGTAGAAAAAGGCGAAGGAAGGAGAATCACAAGGAAGGTGGAATCCATAGCATGGTAGCTTATGAACAAATTGTGAGATCAGTGACTGCACTACCATTGCATCATTCATTTGAACCACTGTGAGCAAAAAGAGTGTCGAGCTACAGACGTTAAAAGCACTGCACGAGAGGCAACCCATGGAATTTTATTTCCTTTAATTTTTTTTGTTTAAAAAGTTTGAATTCCTTAGTTAAGATTATTTTGTTTCCAAATAAAATTGGGTAGGCATAGGACTTCAGAATGAATTTGATGATCGATGAAGTATATAAAGAGAGGTGAAGGGGCCACAAAGAGTTAAGAAGTGACTTCAGAAAGTAAAGAGAAACAAAAGAAAAATAAAAAAATTGGTGGAAAATTGCAAGGCCACGATCATGACCTACGGCAGGGTAGAAAAGGGACACGCAAAAGTCATGTTCAATTTTTACCATTTCACCCTCCAATCACCTATATATTCATTTTTAACTTCACTTGTTCACACACTTTTATTTTTACTTTATCTCTATAAGCTTTAAACCTCCCAACACTCTCACTTTTCTCTACCCAAATTTTAAACTTCCAACTTCTATTGACTTGCAAGCCAGTATGCCACGCATCAAGCAAACAGTAAGGCGCGATCAATCAGCGGGACGAAATCAAGTCTCAGGACGAGGGAAAAGAAACAAGGCGACTGATCACAGAGCACCTTTCCCAATCTTCTCAGATGAGGAAGGTACCCGTTTTCATTATCTTCACAAAATATTTTCATTTTGAAACTTTAGACAAATTAGAATTGCGAGACTAGGGCAAAAGTTTAGCAAAAAAAATTCAATGGGTCAGTTCATTCAATTTCAATTCCCAGTTTATGAAGAACTTACCTTAGAATTTTTTACATCCCTTCCTTACGAATCCAACAAACTAAAGGAATTGTGGTTTAGGTTGCGGGACAACCTTAAGGACTTGATTATGAAACTTTGAATGAAATTTATGGTTTCCCCGAGTCGTTCGTAGTGGATCAACACAATGATTTCTGTGTCAACCCCTAATAGACTGAACTAACTGAGTTAGAGAGTTTCAACGCTAAGAACGCTCACAACAACATCATTAGGATCCATGAACACTTATTGATGCACAAGTTTATGTGTCAAACCGTATTTGAAAAAACAGAAACCAATAAGTTTTTGACGAAAGAACTTTTCATGTTGTGGTGCATGGATCATAGCATCCCAGTTTGCACAACCACCAACATCTTTAATGCCATTATTGCTACTCGAAAGAAGAGGAACAATAACTTAGGAATTGGCTACTTGGTTTCGGCCATAGCTAATAATTATGGAGTTGAGTGCAGCGGACTCACAGTTTACCATCCTGAATTCATAAATCATCATCATTTATGGTGATTTGAAATCCTGAAATTCTATAATATGGAACTTCAAGATATTAGCGCTAAGACACACGTCAAAGGCAAGACTGGTCAAGCAAGTTCAAGTGCTCAACAACAACAAGAAGAGGATTCGACCAGCGAGGAATCCGAGGAAGAAAAAGAAACAAAAGAACTGGGCTGGAAGAAAGTGTTAGATATAATCTCCGCAAACAACAAGGTAATTATAGATACACTTGCGAAGAACATCAAAAGGATGAAGGAGATGGCCTGAACTCAACGACTTCAGAGTCGAGACATACGTCGTATCCATCATTATTTTGAGGCTCAAGGCGTTCAATTGCTACCTCCAACACCATCCCCGCCTTCATCACCTTGAGGTTTTGTTCTAACCCCTTTTCTTTTTAAATTTAGTCTTCATTTTTATTTTTATTTTTTACTTTAATTTATGTTTCTTCTTTCCTTATGTGTTTATTTGTCTCGTTCTCACATTCAGGACAATATGTTGTTCAAGTGTGGGGAGGGTTATGTGGTTTGCTTTGAATGTGATTTTGCTTATTATATGATAGTCGTTAGGTTGCATTTTGTGAATTGTGTCAATGGCTTAGATAGGTTGGAATTGATTTCATTTTCAACATATTCTATTAGGTTGTAAAGAATCCTTAGCTCGCAAAATTAGTGAATTAGCGTCTTTGGCTAAATATGCAGCTTAATTAGGATTTAGTGTTAGTTTGTCACCCTCTAAATTGTCACATTCATTCATAATTTAAGGCCTTTCGACTTAAGTAGCTTTGCTAGTATTTTTCATAGAAAACGAGTAGCCAAAGCAACAAGGTAGGTAATAATAATAATAATAATAATAATAATAATAATAATAATAATAATAATAATAATAATAATAATAATAATAAT
>JAOQMS010043609.1:0-11506 GCA_027563885.1 Erythroxylum longipes
CAATTTATTATGCTCTAAATAAAATGCTGATCTTGGTTGTTGAATGTGGTATGGTAATGACTGCATTTATTATAGCAATTTACTAAAAACCTTTTCTAAGTGGGTATTGGAGAAACCATTTGTTCTGAGGAATGAGAGTACTGAATCTGCACTTGAAGGGTTCCTGAGGTACTTGGTGGCCGAACATGGGATTTGCGAAGCTGATTCAGGAGAGAAGTTATGTTGTTTGACCAAGTAGTCGCAGATTGTGATTCTTGCTTTGGAGTTTTGCGATTCACAAGTAGAGAAGGAGGGGAAATAGATAGAGTGGGTAGAGAATGAGGGATTGCTAAGGCTCTTAGAGGTTTTAAGAGAATGAGATGCGAGAACTTTACAGATTCGGTGAGTCATTTAATTGTGCGCGGATGGATTCAAGTTTTAAGTTTTATGAAACACGCTTTCACAAAGCATACACACTAGAAGAAATCAATAAGAAGCCGAACCTGTAACCAATCTGCTTTCTTGAACCTCGGCCAGATGCCAATCCTTCAAACAACATGCTACGGCCTACAGGGTTCGTGAGTTGGGAGTAATTTGTAGATTCATGGTGGTTTGCAGGGTCACTAATAGTGAATGCCGAACCCAATACTGGTCCGAAGTAACATAGGCCAGCTTTTGGATATAAAAACAGTATAAATTTGGGCTAATCTATCTCATTGTTCATCGTGAAGTAACATGGACTTGGACTTGTTTAGGTGTATTTAGTTGGATGTTAATTAATAGAATGGAACGAAACAGAACGGAAGAAAAGAGAACGGTTTATAATAGAATGGAATGTAATATAGTGAAAAGTTGTTTGGGAGATATGGAAGGGTTCGTAATATAATGTAGTTAAACATTATTTAGAAGATGAATGGCATGAAATAGAATGTATAATAAATAACTATTATACCCCTGATATTAAAATATTTGTTACAAGAGGTTTAACGTTGTGATTTTAAAACATAAATCATGTCCAATTAAAAAATCACGTACAACAGTGACAAATAATTATTTATATATTTTCTATTTTAAAATAATAAAATTTTTAGTAAAATTTTTATTATTTTATTATTACTTATATGCAATTTATTATTAATTATATAAAAATATTATTATTAATTATTTAATAAATTTCATTCTATTATATGTTATTTATATTTAAAAATTATTTATTTATATTTATTTATATAGAAATATATACAAACAATTAAAGAATAATTAAAATTTTTATTAATGAAAATAGAAAATATATAAAAATTATTCTTTAATTGTTTGTATATATTTCTATATAAATAAATATAAATAAATAATTTTTGAAATACTATTTTCATTAATAAAAATTTTATTAAAAATTTTATTTTATTATTAATTATATACAATTTTTATTAATAATATAAAATATTATTATTAGAATAAGGAGAAATAATATAAAAATATTATTAATTATATACAAGAGGTTAGGGTTAGAAGAAATAATTGATATTAAGAAAAATTATTGAGGGTATATAGTTAGTATGTATTTATTAATTTACGTTCTATCCTAAACTTTCCAAATTGGAAGTTTCTTATTTTTACTGTTTAGGATAGAATGAAACATAACATAACTCCCCGCTTCCATCCCATTCTGTTCTATTCCATTATAAAACCTTCAACTAAACGATAAAAGTGTTTTACGTTCTGATCCGTTTCATTATTAAACTTCCAACCACACAGACGCCTTAATTTTGGTCTCCTGTTCAAGTAACTGACGGCTTTAAACTTGTTGATAAAAGCAACACGGTTGCATTAACTTGCTCAAATTTTGGAGTGGACTTTGATGTTTTACTTTAACTTAATCCTACGTTAATAACCAATTTCATACTTTTCAATATATTGGAATCTATAAAGTTTGTCGATTATGTTTTTTAAATTATTTATCCTTTAAATTTTTTAGTTATTACATTAGTTAAATTTTTGTACTAAATGAAAATTAAATTAATTTTGAATTAGATAGAATTGAATTAATTTAAATAAATTAACATTAAAAGAATTTATATTCAACCCAAATTATTTTTCAAGTTTAGATTTTAGTATCTAATTACCTCAAGATAATCTAATCTCTTATAATTGAGCTTATAATTTTATGTTCCTTGTAAGTACTTTAATACTTTATTTACAACTTTTCAGAACAGAGCACTTATCCCTGTTGAGTCTCTCAAAATTTATTAATAAATGCTGATAATCACAATGAACTACCATCATTATAATAATTTTTAAAGAGTTTTTTGAAATAGGAGAAAAGATATTATAAACAATGTTATTCTTTTGAGTGTAATCATTGGCTACAATTCTAACTTTATATCATTTAATATTGCAATTGGAGTTGTGTTTAGTCTTAAAGAGATATTTACACCTGACTCTTTTATAACCTTTTGAAAATTTAACGAGATCACAAACTCTATTGTTATCCATGAATTCCAACTCTTCTTTCATGGAGCCCAACCACTTATTATAGTTTTTACTTTCAATGGCTTATAAAAATAAAACTGAATCTTTACCAATTTTTAAATCAATTTGTACCTCTTGTAAATAAAAAATATAATCATCAAAAATAATTAATCTCCTTTGTCTTTGAGAGCTTTTTAATTTTACTTCATGTGGCTTATCTACAATATTTTTATTAATAGTGATTTCCTTATTTAGAGTTTGGTCATGCATTTATTGTTCTTATAAGTTGTTAAAATTTTCAATAACTTTAAAAACAAATGCTTGAGAAGAAGTTATAAGTAAGGGAACTTATACTCTAATTTGTTGAATTTTCACTTTACATGATTTTGAACTCCCACTAGTTTCACTATTTTTGATGAATAAAAAATTTTTAGTTTAAAAAGTTCTTATACTATGATTAGAACATTAAAATATGTGAATTTAATTTTCTTTCAAGTTGATTATAGACTCTTATTTATGCAAAGGAACCTTAAGCAGTAGTTGTCTTAAACTAAGTTTTTTTCTTGTCTAAAGTTTAAAAAGTGTCTTAGGAACTACCTTATTAGGAGCCCTATTTAATAAATGCATGTCAATCCTTAAAACATATACCTATAATGACAAAGGTAAAGAACAATCACTCATCATACTCTTAACCATTTCTATTAATGTATGGTTATGCCTTTTAGCTACGTCATTTTATTGTGACATACTTGTCATTGTGTATTGAACATGTATGTTAGATTTTTCAAGAAATTTAGCAAATATACCAGGACATCATTTAGTTTCATTAAATTTCTCAGACTATTTACCAACCCTGCCATAATTGGCAATGTTTACCTTATATTTAATTACCTTCCATCTTATTTAGAAATACCTCTAAGGCATGTACTGATTAATATTTTCATGCAACAAACAAATATAGCTATAATATGAAAATCAGTAATAAGTATTATGAAACATTTTTCTATGCGAAATAATGAAACATCAAAAGGCCTACATATATTCTTGCCTATAATTTCAAGGAATTGTGTGTTTCTTTTGACATCTTTCTTAACTATATGTTTTGTATGTTGTCCTTTAATACATCCATACAAATACCAAGATTATTAAAATCTAAATCTAGAAGAAATTCATTATTTACTAATTTAACTATTCTTTCATTGAATATGTGGCCTAAATGTTTAAGTCATAAGTAAGCCTAAGTTTCATTTATAAATCTCATTTAGTACTAACATTATAAAGCAAGGTCAACAGAGTTTTTAGCAAAAAAATTGTTAAGCTTTAATTTATACAAACTATTAAAAAGAACACGATAAACAACAAGGCAACTATGTTTCAATAGACGTAGACATCCACTACCAAATTTAAAAAATATCCAATAGTATCAAATTTTAACAAAGAAACTATGTTTCAAGAAATGGTAGGAATATAAATAGTTTAAAAATGATCCAGCTAATGTTCAATCCTAAAATCAAATATTAGTTTTCAATAGCTTCAAGTAGAGCTTTAACTTAGTTTCTTATAAAGATAAACTTTTCAATTGGGTTTATGATTTCATAATAAATCTCTAAATCATATAATAATGTGCTTGCTGCATCTAAACTCATTACACCAAGTATTATAGGAAACTTCCACTAAACGTAAATCAAAACACCTTAACGCACTAGGCTTACCTTTCTTTTCAAATCATGCTTTATGCTTCCAACAGCCTCTCTAATAAGATACAATTTTCTTGCATTAATGACATATATTGTTCCTTTGTTGTTTTTTTTAATAAATTGAAGATGATGACACATTAACCTTATATGGTACATGCTTTCTATTTTCTTTATCTTTTTTGGACTTCTTTCAAGCTCCTTTATGATAAGAGTTATCGAGTGAACTCATTATTTATTAAACCTTGCTTCCTCTTGAATAAGCACACTTTTCAGTTCATTGACATTTTATTTGTCCACTATCGTATTATAACTCACTTAGAATAAACTATATTAAGGAGATAAGGTGTTAATAATAAACTATACAAAGAAAATTTCACTCATTTCATTTTTATGGATCGTAATCTTATTATTGTATTTTTCATTTCAATGACATACTCATATGTTCAGTTTTCTAGTAATTGTCTTATTGGTAAAATTAGAATGTGATATCTTCAACAATCTTAGGATATTCTCTAGCATTTAAGTTTTGGGAATTATAGCTTTAACATTGCTACCCACTGTTAGTCATATAAACATTAAGCTTAGTATAATATTCAATCTTTCTCAAAGTTCATAGAAAGACTTTTCTTCGGTGTTGTTATTATTAGTAAAAGTAGCAGCTTGCTAGTTTGGAATGTCAAGTCAAAACCTGGGATTATTAGGTTAAACTAAACTTCTTCACACCATTCAATAAAGTTAAGCCTATTAAAATTTACATTAGACAAACCTTATTAGGGAATAGCAAGATAATTAGTTACTGTAAAATATATTAAATGCTCATAAGTTAAAGCAATGAGTCATAATTTAAACATAGAAACAAAACCAAATAACAATAATAATAACAATACACGTATATTATGATTCTCTTTGAAACAAAATGCACAAAAAGAACAAAAAAGAATGTCTAGTATTATATTTACATGATTGATAATTATGTATATTAGACTATATATGTTTATTATCTATGGATATATAAAAATATCTAATAAATATATTATTATTATGATTATATTAATCGATATAAAATTAATTAATCAACTTTTGAGAGATTCTTAAATATTCCATTATCAATATATTTATTATACTCAATAAATATATCATTATGTCATTTCAATCATAAGAATCACATTATCATTGATAATTAATTTTTATTTAATTTAATATTTATGAAAACTTTCTTATTTGATCACTTTAATGACTAACAAATTATTCATTATATAAACATCAAACTGAATAAATTATATAATTATCATTCAATATGGCCTAACACTAATTAATGATTAATTTAAAATAGTTGTATAATAAAAACATAATTTATTGATGCAATCAATATTTTAAAAACTAGATTGCATGTTAAATCGATAAAGCAAGAAGTTTAAGTTTTAAAAGGTTCAATCGGTATTAGATCGTCATAAAATTTGCTAAAGATTAAATAAAATTAAAGAATTTGAAATATTATTGAAAGGAATTGTCATTACCTATCGAATAATTTGAAGTTTAATTAAAAAAAGATTGTTAAATGAAAATTAATTGATTTATTTTAGTTTAGAGGAACATAATAATTTATAAAAAATGACAATTAATTAATAAATTAATCAGTTTTTAACAACAAGGGTTATTTAAAATAAATCGAATAAGAAAGTTGAAAACTGAATTAAAAAGTTAAATGGTTCAATATTTTTATGATTGAACCTACTGAACCGAATGAGTTTTCTTATCATTGAATGCAATAATAATTTGAATAGCCAAAATAATACAATTTATGGTCCAAAACAATTGAAAAAGATTTTATGATCAATATAATTTAGGTGTTTTCACTCTGTTCATAAATTTTACATGTTTGATTCATGCGTCTCTGCAAATGAAAGAACAAATTCAATTATGAAAGTGGTATGCATATGACTTTATAAGATGAAACCACTTTCTTTCTTTTCTCTATATATAAATTATTATGTCAAATATGGTCCAATAAGACATAAACCAAAAGAAGAAAATAAGTTCTGCTTTTCTAGATACCAGTCTACTCGTGATAATTTGTGTTAATTTTCAAATCATTATCTCTTTGCTTTGTAATGCATATCTTAAATTACAAAATTTTATTTAAAATTATTTTAAAATAGGATTCAAATGCAGCTACAGCAGTAATGTTCAACCGATAATTACATCTTTGATAATATATCCATAATCAAGAAGATCAAGTTAATCATAAGATAATATAAATATAATATTATAAATATATTTTAATTAATCTTTAAAAAAATAATTATTTCTTAAAAATAAATATTAAATGAAAATTTTATTTATGTAATAATTTATTGTATAAAATTTTTAAATATGTAATAATTTCACAAAAATTAAATTTATTAACTATGAAGATAATCTTGAAAATTCTAATTAAGATAGAATTATGATAAAGACTAGTTTTTTTTGCTTTATTTCTCTCTTGGCCTGATTTATACTTTTATATAATTTTCAGATAGAATAAAATTAATCCTTAATAAGTAAAATAGGAGCATTTACACTCAACTTATCCCTTTTAATATTTTTCTTTTATTTCATGTTACATTAAGAGAAAAATTAAAATATAATTATTTTATTTACAATTACCATTAATTGATAATAAAATTTAAACACTTAAATAATTGAAAATCACACAATATGAGTTAATCAAAATATTAACACGCTCACTATTCAAAAAAAAAATCTCTGCTATTGTTGTCCCGCCATCTCGTTGCAAAATGACATTGTCTTTTGAGACTCTCGTTCTGAATCTAGAGAACAGATCTTCCGTACCTAATAATTTGTTCCCTCTGTACACAATATATCTCAACCATCTAATTTATTGCATTAGATGGTTGAGATCTTATGGGAACACGAGGAACTGGATTATTAGGAATAGAAAATCTGTTCCCCTGAATCCAGTCACAATTTTTAGGCTAATGATGAGTGCCAACTTTTGTATATAAGACTTCATATTTCATCAGGTACCATTATTTCACTTACTAATTTGTTTCTTTTTATGTCAGGATACATCCAGACTGCCACAGCAACCAATTAACTTTAAACTTAGCATAAAAGAAACTGCTAGTTTAGACGTTCACAAAATGCCAATAATTTGCATTCTTAGCCAAGTTTCATAGAAAAAGAGTGTTTTTTTGGGAAAATAAAGAATATTTTATTAACTAGCAAAAGCTATTTAACAAAATTACAATGAAACTCCGTCTTTGTTCAACAACTCTAAAAATCATAAGTAACATTAAACACATAAATGCACACAAAAAACAAGAATTACACACATATTTCCAAGAAACTGAAAAAGAACCACCCTAGATATTAATTTAAAGAGATTGAAAGATTGGAACAAGAATTAAAAGTAAGGGGTTCCAGTGAATGTAGATTGGGAGACTGAAGCAAGAACTAAAATAGAAAGGCTCAAGTCAATGCAATGCCCATATGAAAGAGTGATAAGTTGTTGTTTGATTATGCTAATTAGATTTATCTTTTCTATTTTGGCTTAATTTCGGTGCTTAAATGGAAAAATTAATATTTGATTTATTTTAGAAGATAACAAGTGGAGATTGTAGCAAATTGGATCAAAATTAGTCAAAATCAAAAATTTGAAAAACGTAGACAAATTGCTACATTGGATAAGGTGAGATCACACTTAATGTTAGATTCACCTTAAGAGTTTTAATTTAATTAGTGAGTTTATTCCAATCCTTATTATGTAAGGATTTGGATTTATTTTAGAGCGAATCTTGGCAAAATAAAAGAAGGCTAGTTTTTGGATAGGGAAAGAGGAGAAAAACATGTCCTTCACTTTTTTCAATCACCCTATTTCGTTTTCTTGTAATTTTCACTCCATCTTTAATCTTTTTTTTTTGGTGTTGGAATTAAAGCCATGAATAACTAATTATAAATATTCTGATTTAAGAGGATTCAAAATTCTAGTTGTAACGTTGTCAAGTTTTATTCTAAATCTAAATTCATGTTTTAATTCAAGTATTTCTTATTTTGTGTTTTTATATTTCATTAATAATTAATATTGATTGATTTGACAAATTTATTTAATGTTGATTATTTTTTAGCTATCTATGAATTCATTGATTTGTAATTGTCATGAAGGATTGTTATAAGTAGCAAACAGATTATTTATGAAGTTGCATATTTAACTTATGAGAATCAAGAAAACTAAATTGAATAATTATATTTATCTTAATCATTTAATTTAGGGTTTAGTATTTTTCACTAAACTTATTCTTAATCATTTAATTGATATGAAATGCTATCATACCCAATTAATTAATAGTGAGTTTTAGTTTGAATATTGAGTTTGAACCAATAAATTTTTTAAAAATTAAGACCTATTATAGCTATCTAAACAAGTTTTGGATTAATTGCTTGAATTATGAAAATTATTCTTTTTAAACCAACGATCAAAGTTACAATTGGATAAGGTATTTCCATTGAATCGAAGTTAATTAAAATTGAACTCTCAATCTTTTTTTCAGTTGATTATTTTTATTATTTGTTAATTTTAATTCATTCTTTAAATAATCATAATCCTTCAATACTTTGTTTAGACAACTGAAATTAATAAACTAGTTGTTAGTTCTTTTAAGATTCGACCTGGTTCCATGAGTACTATAAAAGTTTATTGAATTAGAAATAATTTTGAGGAATTCGACAACTTGATCAAAATTTTGGTGCCCTTTTTCAGGAAACTATTTTAGTTTCTTAGTTTCTTTATATTATTTTATAGTTTAATACTAATCTTTTGTCTTATACGAATCGTTCTTCTCAGATATGTGATTTACATTATAATCTAAAAATTGAGAAAATAGTGTCATTTAAGGAAAAAGACTAAGGAAAAATGTTGTTAACCTCCAGAAGTGAAAATTGAGATACACTTAATGATTGGTGAAGATTCTAATTTTTAAGAAGTTGAAGAAAAAATGACGAATCCTAACATTAAAACATTGAGGGAGTTTACAGCACCAAATTTGAATTAATAATCCTTATACATATGATTTCTAATTGTTAAGGTAGATTTTGAATTGAAATATAGTTTGATTCACTTACTCCCTATTTTTCATGGTCTTGCACTTGAAGATCCACGTAAATAATTGAAAGAACTTCATAATGTTTGCTCTAGAATAAAGCCACAAAGGGTGATAAAAGAACAAATTAATCTTAGAATCTTTCCATTCTCATTGAAAGATAAGGCAAATGATTCATTATATTATCTTCCCTCTAGTTTAGTGATAACATGGAATAAGATGAAAAGGTTGTTTTTTGGAGAAGTTCTTTCTTATTTCATGAACAACTGATATCATAAAGGAGATATATAAGTTAAGACAATTCAATAGAGAAACATTATATGAACATTGGGAGAGGTTTAAAGAGTTATGTTGTAATTAGCTACACCATTAAATATCTGAGCAAATTGTTGATTCAGTAATTTTATGAAAATCTACTACCAATGGATATGATTATAGTAGATACAAATAGTGGATGAGTTTTGGTAAATAAACCACCAGAAATGGCTAAACAATTATCTTCAAACATGGCAAAAAATTCTTAGTAATTCGGGACAAGGATGGATGAAGCTGTTAAGTGCATAAATAAGGTAAGTAATGCTAACCTTGAAAACAAAATTTTGAATTTAACTGCTCTAGTTCATTAAATAGCCATAGGTCAATTGCAGTTGGCTCGAGTATGCAGAATATGCTCATTCCTTAGGCATCCTATGGATATGTGCTATATATTGCAAGAAGAATTTATCTAAGAAGTCAACGTAATAAGGATATTTCCTGGTCAATCGTAATAGATATATGATGCTTTTTCCAATCACTATAATCTAGAATGGAGAGATCATCTAAACTTTAGTTATAAAAATCAAGGAGGGAAACAAAAATACAAACTAACAATTTCAATAGACAACCTTAAGCACCTACATATACTTAATCTTAATCTTCAAATTTAGGTATTCTTTGTTTGAAATTGTTAAGGAACTTAGGTTAATAAATTGGAGGTGCAAACATCAGGAAAATTACCTTCACAAATGGTGGTGAATCTTAAGGAGAATGTGAGTCCAATGACATCAATAAGTGGAAAGGTTATCCAATCTGAATCTTCCTCACCAATGGAGGTAGAAAAGCATGAAGAATAAGTGAAGAGAAATGAAACTCCAACTCAATAATCAACAAAGGTAAAAGATGATTTATCTTTATCGATATCAACTAATGCATATGTATCTCCTTTCCTTTATAAGTTGGCAAAATCAAAAGAAGAGGAATATGAAAGAGAAATCTTGGAAACCTTCAGAAAGTTGGAAATTAATATACCACTTCTTAAAGCGATTAAATAAATTCCTAAATATAAAAAGTTTTTAAAAGAAATGTGCATAAACAAAAAGAAGCTAAAGAATAAGGAGAAAATAATTTTGGGTAAGAATGTATCAGCTATGATAAATAGGAAATTACCAGAAAATGCAAGGATCTAGGAATGATTACACTTCCTTGTGTCATTGTTGATAAGAAAATTAAGTGTGCCATCGTTGCCTGTGCGACAGCAGACACGGACGGACTTCTAAACTCAATTTTTAAAGGATATTTCAAACTTTTGGGCCTGGTTTTTACCCTAAATAGAAAGAGCTATAAAAGAGAAGAGAAGAAACCTTAGAAGGGATCCTCCATATTTCTACATTGAGATAAATCCATGGAACGTGAAGAAGAGGAGAGAAGAGGAGAGATGAAGAGGGAAGACGATAGGTTGCTGTCTTCCCAGTCCATCCCGACCACTTCTAAGTGACATTTTGTTGATGGCTTGTTAAACCTATCTACTTGTTTTACGCTCAAACACCGCAAGTAAATGGGTCGTGACTTGTAGTTAGAAAGAGCAGATATTGTTCCCACAGGGATTGATGCCCAGACGCCACTTAATTTAGAAAAGACTTTGTCTAAGAAATAAAGTTGTTTAATGCAATAAATCCAGAAAATTAAATTAAAATTAAAAGACTAATATAAACAATGGACAATACTGCAATTGCAGAAAATCTGAATTCAAGGATCTAAATTTTAAAGATTACTTTTTCCTTATTATGTCTCCCTCATATTTTATTGATTGAATTGTGTCTCACCCTAGATTTTGCGAATGTACTAATTACCCTCTCCCAAGGTGTAATTATTTATCCCTAATTGAATTGACAGGAATCGATTGAACTATCTCTCAACCTACCCAATAACTCTACCGATTCAACTAGTTATTACACTATCCTATGGATGATCAATTGACTAATTGAGATCTCTCTTCTAATTATT
>JAOQMS010043610.1:0-11504 GCA_027563885.1 Erythroxylum longipes
ATATTAAACTCCAAAAATTTCTAATTCATAAATTCTAATTTATTTTCATGCTTGATAATTTAATAAAATAAATAAAAAAAATTAAAAATAGAAAAATCCTAAAAACGGGATCCAACATTGGTACAAGCTATTCTCCATCATTCCCTCTCTTCTCAAAAGAATTTATCTTCGAAACATCTACATCATATAAACATAAAACAGTAACATTAAAAGTAGCAATCGATTGGAAAATGTAATCTGTAAATGTTATCATTGATCTTCTCTAACACTTATAAATGTCCAATCTGCTTTAGACTACAACATGGACTTCCTTTGTGTAGGAAGTCTCTTCTTACATTAATAAACTCACCCAATCTCTAAGTTCAAAAACAACCTTTATGTGCCTTTTTTGACTTGCCTTGCATATTGCTCATTCTTTCTCTTTATGATAGCAAAGCCTGATATCCAAATTCCTAAGAAAATTTTCCTTATACCTACCATCCATATTAGCAAGTTCGTTAGTAAATAAAGGTAAGATATCTATAGAAGTTGAAGGATTAAATCCATACATAACTTCAAATAAAGAATAAGAGGTAATACAATGAACTAAAGTATTGTATGCAAACTCAACATGCGGAAAATATTCTTCTCATGATTTTAGGTTCTTTTGAATGATAACATGTAATAAAGTAGTAAGTGCCTTAATAACTTCTTCAATTTATCCATCCATTTGAGAACGTGTAACAGTAGAAAAAAAGTTTAATTCCTAACTCATGCCATGAAGTACACCAAAAATGACTTTAGAACTTAATATTTCTATCACTTACTATAGTTTTAGGCAATCCATGCAAAATTTACTATTTCTTGAAGAATAAATCAATAATATATGTTTCATAATTGGTTTTAGAACATGTAAACAAATTTGAAATCTTACTAAACTTAATAAAAAAATGATAATCTAACCATTTAAAGACCTAGGCAAACCTAATACAAAATCCACAGATATGTCAACCCAAGACTGATAGGTGTAGGTAAAGGTGTACACCAACCATATGAGATTACTTTAAATTTTACTTGCTTATATAATGTACACCTATTACAAATAGATTGCAAATCACATTTCATACTAAGCCAATAAAAATTATCTATAGAATATAGATAAAGTATGTTGCACACCAAAATATCTCAATAGGCTGCATACTCTCTAACTAGTAGTTCATGAAAAGAACATATAAATGTATACAATTTATCTATCTTAAAAGAAAAACTCATCATGCTTATAATACTTTCCATATGCACACTTTGAACAATATGTCATACTTGGCCTAATTCAACATTATTGACATAAAAGTTTTTAATAAAATCAAATCCAATTAATTTATTTTCTAATGAAGTAAGTAATGCATACCTTCTATATAATGCATCAGCTACAATATTTTCATTTCATTATTGTATTTAATCATATAAAGAAAACCTTTCAGTAAACTCTAACTATTTTACATGTGTCTTATCAAGCTTACCTTAGGATTTGAAAAACTTCAAGCACTTATGGTCAAAATGGATTATGAAATCCTTTGGCCATAAATAGTGTTTTCATGTTCGTAGAGTTCTTAATAATGCATATATCTCCTTGTCATAAGTAGGATAGTGTAATGCAGTCTCAGTAAGTTTTTCTTTAAAGTAAGCAATCAATTTGGAATTCTACATCAAAACAACCTTTAATTCTAGATGCATCAAATTAAACCTTTAAAATTTTGTCAAAATTAGGCAAAACATAACAAATATGCATGCATTGGTCAAATTATCTTTTAAAGTATAAAAAGATTTCTCATGCACATCATCCCTTTTAAACATAACATTTTTTTTGACAAATTCATTTAAAGGTGTTGAAATATATATAACTAAAGTCTTTAACAAACCATCTTCAAACACTTGCTAATCAATGAAAACTCCTTATCTTATTCACATTCCTAGTTGTATAATAATCCCTGATTGCTTTAACCTTATCTTTGCCTACATTTATTCCAAATGAACTTATAACAAAACCAAGAAAAGCAATAGATTCTATGCAGAGTGCACACTTCTTAAGATTAGCATATAACTTATGCTTTGATAAACACAAAATAACATCATGAAAATGTTTAACATGATCATCTAAATTTTTACTATTCACTAAAATATAATCAAAGTTTAATAATACAAATTTCTCGATAAAGTAAGTAAAACATAATTCACTAATCCCATAAAGGTGATATGTTTGTTATTTGAATCAAATGACATTGCTAACTACTCATATAATCATATTTTGTCTTTAAAGTAGTTTTCCAACCATCACCCTCTTTCGTGCGGATTTAATAATAATCATTCTTTAAATCAAATTTTGAAAACATATATGAATTATGTAATTTATCAAGGTATCATCTAACCTAAGGACAAAATACTTATACTTTACAATAATTTTATTATGGCTTGACAATTAAACCACATATTCTATGTTCTATCTTTCTTCAGCATTAGAATTACAATAACTAAATATGGACTAAGCCTCTCTCTTATGAATCCCTTCTGCACTAACTCATCCATATGCTTTTAAATCTCCTTTATCTCCTTAAATGGCTTTATAGGGTGGTCTATTAAGGCTTGGTGAATTGAGAATGAAGTTTATTTAGTAACCTATACCTCTTAAAAAAGGTAAACTGCATGATATTTCTTCAAAAAATAGATATCCAAATTCCTATAACAAAGAAACAACCACATTAGTCTTAAAAGTGTTAAGCTTGTTAGTTGAAAAGTAAACATCTTTATACAAAAATACAATTAGTTGCTGCCTTACTAATATAACACTCTTGATCTCGATACTATTATAAAAAGTATTAACTCTCTTATTTTCTCTCTATTTTATGCTTTACACTCTGAATTTTTTTCCTCATTGCACACCATTGTACTCCTTTTTTTTTTTACCCACACTCACTTTTTTATCACTCTCATCTTTCTCTTAAGTGCCTACTTATTTTTCTCTTATCTTATTCTCTCATCTTACACTCTTTAGTTATCATAATATCATCCCTGTACACTTACCATGGTTCAAGAACTGCTAATAAAATATTTTGGCTATCTATTATAAAAGAGTATCTATTCCTATACCTATCATAAGTAACCTTCTTATCAAACTATCATGGATGCCTCTTAAATATATGACCAACAAACATTGGTTCCACATTACAAAGAACCTAATCCTTGTAGTGGCCAATGGAGAAAGCCACTAACAGTTGCTTTGTCACTTTAACTTCTCCATATTCATTCAACCGTTGCAACTTGTATAGTTTAGGATGCTTTAATATGGCTAAGTTCATCCTTTCAACCAACAAAGTAATAGAAATATTGGTATAGCTATCACTATCAACAATTAAGCTACATACCCTATTATTCATATGACACCTAATATGAAAGATATGTCTAAGTTGGACCTCATTACCATCCTCCTTAGATCGCAAGTTAAGAGCACAACTAGTAACCAAGATATCTATATGAACAAGTTCCTCAATGTTGACCTCATTATAATCCTCAAATGATGACATCTCATGAGCACTTGAAATTACACTCTTGATGTCACCATTATCCATAATAATCATATCTCTTTTATTAGGATAATAAGAGCAATATGCCCAAATCCTTGGCTTTGAAAAAAATTAACCTTACGTGACTAAAGATAATGCATTTTTGATTTTACCTTTAGTGATAACAACATTATCCCTTAATTTTACATCTTCTTTAGGTTTTAAAGAAGTTTTTATACTTCTAATTTGACACCCATAAAGAATTAAAAGTTAAAATAATATTTTGAAACACCCCTAGACTTTAATTTTTTTCTACCTTCTTAACAGTTTTATACAACAAATCTTCCATCACCATATAATAATAAAATTCCACCACATCATCTATCTCTTTATTCAATCCACTAATGAATCTAACTATAGTCACCTTACAATTCTCCCCTACACTAGATATTAATATTATCTTTAAAACCAACCATTACTAGCTAAACCTTCTTTTCCTCGAAGTAACTATAATAATCAAACACATGTTCTACCTTCCTTTCCCACTTTAATTACAGTTCAAGATCATTCTTCCATTAAAAGATAGAGATTTTTATCTTAATATTACCCAAATTGTTATCTCGTTACAAAACAACTCTTTTTTTCTCTTTTTATAGCTAGTCTCATCATAATTATAACCTTCTCTTAATCCTCCTTAAATGTGTGTTTCTTAGAGGATTTAGGCCTCAAAGAGGACTCTAAGTTATTTATCCTCATGTTTAGAAAATTAAATTGATATTAGATAGTCTTTATGAACATTTTAAGATCAATTTTTACATTATTTCGATTACAACTCTTGTTTATACCCGTAAGAAAATGTTAGTAATAAATATATGTTTTCTTTATACACTCCCTTTTGTATTTAAGCTCGATATTAGGTTACTTAATTACTCATATTTCACTCAATTTTAAGTTTTTTTAATGATGTTCCCACCCCTTTTGCATTTTATCACTCAACTTCACCTTATAAGAAGAATTCTATCAATGGTCGTACCAAAATAACAAGCAACAATGAGCTTTATAACTATTGGTCAACAAAATTAAATAATAAAGAAAAAAGGAAACATAAGATTGGAGCTTTACAGTTGAGCAATAAAGAGAGAGTAGGCCCAAATTAAACAACGAGCGCTATTTTTGATTAGGATAACGAAATTCAAAGCAACTTTTTGTCTAACTACTAATTACTTTTAGATACCTACTACCCAATAATTGATGGGAAAAGCTTAAGTGTAGTGTGTATTTGCAGTTTCCAGTGTAGTAGTCTAACTACTAATTACTTTTAGTATATCCGCCATGTAATTAATGTCAACTGATGAAAACTTATATTAGCGTGATAAGAATGACGATTGAAAAAAGGACAAGGAATTTAATGGTTGTTTCAAGGATTCTGGGTTTATGAATTGCTCCACCGTATAAGTGTGTTAAGTTGTTTGAATAGTACATATAATTTATGACAAATTCCAAATTTAAGTAGAAACTGTATTCAGCTCAACGAAAGTATACCACTACACGTCAAAATTGTTCTTCCATTTAAGTACTTTCTTTTAACATCATATGCTATATTAATACATATCACTTCACTCTTTATTTGTCTCACCATGTCCATTTCATAGAATAACTCTATCTAGTATTTACTGTGTCAAAGAAACTATCAGAAAATAAAACTCGAGATGCCTGGAGTGAAACAAACTTTAACTTCTAGAATATAGCAAAAGTTGGAGAATAGAAGAGATTGAGGTATCCTGTCTAATAATTTTATTGACATAAAAAGTCTGCAAAGTTGTTAATGCCACTTGCATGCGTCAAAAGATTTTCTTCTCAATCTGTTTCCTCAACTTGAAAAGTAGAAATTCCTTGCAGCTCAAAATCGATTCAGGGGTAAAGGGATTTCTTAATTGGGTAAAAAAAGAAAGGAGTTTTACTTCATTAAAGAACAGAAGTATTTTTCCCAAGATTTTTACTGAAGATGACGCCTAATAAAGTTGGTTGTAAGGATAAAACAATGACGGTAAAGATTGATGGTAGAACCGTTTGGGACAAAACATTTCGTGCAATATGGCAATACTTGGAAGGTCATTCAATTAAATGAGACATCTTGTTCGTAGACACTTAGACAAGTTCGTCTTGGCTCCTAACACATGCATAGAATGAAAACTCGCATGTGGCCGACTTTGGTAGAAAACTTGAACATCTGTAGTCCACATTTAGTTAAGTTGTAGAAGCTCATCGTTGTTAGTGCTGTTCTGGACGGCAATCATTTGCTATAAAAGTGCTGCTACTCTTAGCAAAGCAAGCAAGCCACTCTTCAAATAATCCACTCATACGGAGTTCCAATCCCTAGCATTGTCTCTTCTCCACATCAACTTAATTCACTTCTTTTCCATGGCACTCCTACTACCACAGAGATCAAAAGTTGCCACCAAAGCCTTGGAGACTTTTTTTCGATTTATAATTTTTATCAGAATTTGACACTCACCTTTTACATGAGGTGTCATATAAAACAGTTTAATCTCAACTTTTATATGAGATGTCACATATAAAACACCCTTATCTATATTCTATAATTCACATTTACTTATTGTCAAGATATTTGTATTAGAAACATATGTAGTTGCATTTTTTCGTATCTTATAAAAAATAAATGCTATTTTATTTTTCGCCAAGATATTTGTATTGGAACCATATGTTCGAAGTCTATTTAAAAAAAAAAAAAGTCGGAGGTCCCATCCGAGACCCCGTAAATCTGGCCCAATCCAAACTGTCAAGCATAATTGTGTGCACGCATATGCTTAGAGCTGGCTGTTGAAGCCTAGTTTAAATCTAGCACACTCATGAACAAATAAACTCATCAAATTAAAATATAGTTTTTAAGTTGAAATTAAATTATAGTTATTAACACTCACAATTAGAAGTAGAAGACTTGACTATAAAAATTAGGATAAATAGCATACGAAAGTGATAACTAAGAGCATAAACAAAGAGCTTGAAAGAATTTGTAAATCGTGTACATTGTCGGTGTCATCTTGTTAAAACATTTAGAACCAATTGTCGAAGATAAAAGGGAATTTATAAAAGCTAAACTAAAACAAGAACTTAATACAACTGAAAAAGGAAATATATGAGAATATTTTGGAAGACTATAAAAAAAATTATTCCTATATGTTCCATAACAGCTCGACGTTTAATGAAAAACAGAAATTTAACCATTTTTCACTTGGATTAGTCAATCTTTTGTTGTACAATCCGATACATTTTTTGTTAAGCGAAGGAATAATTGAAGTTGTTAATTTTTAACAGATAGGACTTAGAAACAGCGTCCAAATTTGGAATCATATTCCATGTTTGTCCAAAACTTGTGAATACGATTGGGATTTAAGCGTGAAAATTCACCAAATAATACTGTTCCGGCCTGCAACTTTCTATAAAAGCCAAGTCTATCTATTACCATTAATATATCTCCTTTCCCAGCAATTCCATGGAGTTTCAATCTATTCCATTGCCTTTTCTCATCTTTAGCTTCATGCCATTTTTGTTTATGGTCTTCCATTTAGCAAAAGTTTATATGATGAGAAAACGAAATCAAAACCTACCTCCAGGGCCTTGGAAACTACCTATTATAGGAAACATGCACCACCTGATAAGCTCACCAGTAGTCCATCAGAGGCTACGAGATTTGGCCAAAGAACATGGACCACTGATGCAACTTCAGCTCGGTCAAGTTTCTTATATCATAATCTCTTCGGCAGAAGCAGCCAGAGAGGTTACAAAAAGCCATGATCGGGCTTTTGCCAACAGGTTCCAACTTCTAGGTGGAAAGATAATTGCATATGATGGCACTGACATCATAGGAGCTCATTATGGTAGCTACTGGAGACAATTGAAGAAAATTTGCATGATGGAGCTGTTAAGTTCGAAACGAGTTAAATCATTCCGATCGATACGTGAAAAGGAGGTGTCTAAACTCATTGAAGCGATATTTCAAAGTGAAGGATTTTCCATTAATCTAACCAAGTTGATACAATCATTCACCAATGACATCATTGCAAGAGCAGCATTCAGTGAAACATGCAAAGACAAGGAGACATTCCTATCCATTGTCACAACCATATCGCAACTTATAACTGGTTTTAGTCTTCCAGATTTTTTTCCATCAATTGAAGGATTGGCTGTGTTTAAGCGTCCATTTGAGAGGGTGCATAAACAACTCGATCAAATCCTTGGGAACATTATAATGCAGCACAGGGAGAAAATGAAGTTAGCGAAAGCCCATAGAATTGGACAAGAAGAAGAAGATCTAGTTGATGCCCTTTTGAAGCTCCAAGCCACCGATCTCGAAATTCCTCTATCCGATGACAATATAAAAGCAGTCATTTTCGTACGTATATATGCAAGCTTAACATTATTTTTATTTCTGAAAACTTAAATTCCTCATCTCATATTTATCAGAGTCCTAACATGTACGAAGAGATACTCCTATCTACTCACAGAAGTACTAGGAATAGTTAACGTCACTTTGTGGGTAAACACAATATATACTATACATAAAAGGAAAAAGTATTGGATAAAATATAAATATTATTAAGTGCGAATATATCCTTCTTTCAATACCTGTCTGCCAAATACTTTAAAAAGATTTGCTACATCCTTAGTTCCTTAAAAAGATTTGGTACATAAGTAGCTCCTACTTTCAGATATGAGATCATGCCACCAAACCAAACCCTTTGTAGGTAATCCATTTAGGAACTTAATTTTCCAACTTGCACCTTTTGGTTCTCTTTTACCAGCCCTTTCGATGGGATTTTGAGTATCTGGATTTTACAACTTTTAAATATATAGAGACTATTAATTGAAGTTTCATTCGTAGGTTGGATAAGTAAGATAATTCATTTATCTGTGTTAAATTTTGTTAAGATTTATTAGGAACTCTAACGTGCAATAATTTAACCAGATATTTGTTTGATAGTGGCCAAGATGTAGTTCTTATTGGATTCATATGCTTTGGTAATTCAAGTTGTGGGGTTTTATGGGTTTAGTGAATTCATGATGGATTTGCAGTGTTCATAAATGCCAACTAGTACATATTTAACTAATCCTTAATCACAGAAAAATCCTTGTTTCTTTTCCATGTCTAACAAGTAACAGTAATCACATTTAGGGTGCTCGAACATTGGCTGAGGTCTCCCAATTTTTTTTTTAAAATTAAATGAACTATGTACGTGAATTGAATAATAGGTAGTACCTTTGGTCATTAATATAGGCACGTTTGCAGACCTATAGAAATTATGTATCCTATCTTCTCCCTAATAAGCGTGTTGATTTTGAACTTATTTGCTAAATATGCTACCTCGAGTACGTAATAGATAGAGCAACATTTTTAGGACATGTTCGCTGCTGGGAGTGAGTCGACTGCAATAACAATAGACTGGGCAATATCAGAAATGCTAAAAAATCCCAGAGTGTTGGAAAAGGCTCAAGCTGAAGTAAGAGATGTCTTCTATGGAAGGGAAAACGTTGATGAGAATGCCGTTCATGAGTTAAGATATTTGAATTTAGTTATAAAAGAAACTTTGAGGTTACACCCTCCGGCTTGCCTGGTACCAAGAGAAAACAGCGAAACTTGTGTCATCAATGGCTACAATATACCTGCTGAAACCAGAATTTTCATTAATCTATGGGCTATTGGAAGAGATCCCAAGTATTGGGACGAACCTGAAAGATTCAAACCAGAAAGGTTTCTCAACAGTTCTGTTGACTACAGGGGAATGGATTTTGAGTTTATTCCTTTCGGGTGTGGAAGGAGGATATGTCCTGGTATATCATTTGCAATTGCCAACGTAGTGTTGCCAATCGCACAATTGCTTTACCATTTCAACTGGAAACTTCCTGGTGGAGTTGAAGACTTGGATATGACAGAGGCTATGGGAGCAACTATTAGAAGAAAGGAAGAATTGATCTTGATCCCCATGCTTACCAACCCTTGAATGCTTGAAATTTACAATGTACAATGGCAAACAACCATGAACCAAAGTATATTATTATCTGTTTTCTTCCCAACAAGTTGTTCTGGAAACATATCTATCTATCACAGAAAAAATAAATGTTACAATGTTATGTAAGCTAATTCAACATACATTCAACAATAATATATGTTATAATTTATAACAAATAAACAGAGCATGGAATAAATTGATATATATCCTATCATTGATGTTTTTGTTTGAAAATTTTGCATTTTCATAATTCTTCTAAGCTTTCAGTTCAAAAAATGTTGGGGTATTTTTCAACAACAAAAAAGGAGCTTAAGGACCCTAAAGTATGCAAGAAAAATTATATATCAATGTGCTCACAACAAGCACATTGTCAGTTATCACAAAAATAGGACATTCATATATGTTAACTGCATACGTTGGACCATTTATGGGTATTAAAGCAGAATATGAAAAATTCTCACATTGTCCCACTTGATTCATACGTTTAACTTAGTATCAAATCCTAATCTGATTCAAATTTAATATATGAATTATAACAATAGGTCCTCAAGTACTTGAATATTATCTTTCATGTATTACAATATACTATATTTTGTATCAAAATGGTAACATTACTTAATAAATAAACCTTATGTTTATTTCAGTTCCAAAATAATTAATTTTCCCAAAATTCAATAATGTGCATCATGATATGAGAAAAAATTACAAGAGTTTTACAAAAACAACATTATCCATACAATAAAAACTATATAATGGAACCCAATCCTACTCTTACAACCTGATCCTTGAATTTTATTGGTGGTATGCCTTTTGTTAAAGGATCAATTATCATCAATTCAGTGCTAAAGCATTTAACAACCAATTTCTTTTCCTTAACATGTTCCCTTATAAATAAAAACTTAATGTCAATGTGTTTACCTGACTACCACTATTATTGTATTTAGCTAGAAAAATAGTAGTTTCATTGTTACAATATATTCTCAATAGCCTAGAAATGGAATTCCCGAGTCTAAGCCCATATATGAAACTCTTTAGCCATACACCTTATTATGTAGATTCAAAACAAGAAACAAACTCAACCTCTATAATAGAAGTAGCAGTTAAGGATTGCTTGGCACTCATCCAAAATATGGATTTATAGGCAAAAATGAAGATATAACGTAATATTGATTTTCGAAAATCAGCAGACCCAGCAAAATCTGAATCTAAGTATCCTATTACCTCTAGATTGTTAGTTCGTCCGTACGTAAGTACGTAATCCTTGGTCTCTTAAAGGTACCTCAATACTTTCTTTGCATCTCTCTAAAGATCTAATCTTAGGTCACTCTGATATCTGCTTAACATTTCAATAGCAAATACAATGTCAAGTCTTGTATAAACCTGAGCATACATCAAGTTCTGACTATAAAAGCATATGAAATGTTTTTCAATTGTTCCATTTCAAAATCATTTTTCAGGAAATGGTCCATATTAAACCTGTAGCCTTCCATAATGAGAGCTACGCTTGGTGAAAAATCTTTCATCTAAAATTTCTCTAAAATTTTATTAATATAGGATTTTTGAGACAAATATAAAATATCCCAGAATTTGTCTTAATATATCTTGATGCTAATGACATAATGCATCATCTATATCTTTCATTTCGAAATTCTTAGAGAGAAATTGTTTCACATCATGTAACAAAATCCTATCATTAGTTGCTAGTAATATGTCATCTAGATATTATTTAAGAAAACAAATTTTACTCCCACTAACCTTCTAGTATATTCATTGATCCATGATTTTTTCTTCAAAACCAAATGATGAGATAACATTATGGAATTTCAAATACCACTGGTAGGATGCTTTGTTGCGGTCTAAATAGAACAATATAAATTAAATTCTATCTAGACCAATTAGAGGCAAGCGCACCCCGTCGACAAGTAATATAAATCGGTAA
>JAOQMS010043611.1:0-11503 GCA_027563885.1 Erythroxylum longipes
AAATCATTGCTATCTATAAAATTGTGTATTAAATATTTCTCTGAAATTTTTGTTCTTGATTGACTTATTTTAATGTCCATGTTTTTTTTACGATCCCACCACGCATTTTCCCGGGATCAACATTTTATTGAATTTTCTTATGATCGACCTCGGATTTTGTTCGGAGGTAGGTTAAACGAATTTGTTTTGCTTAAGTTTGACCTAGTGGGGAATTCCTCACTCATGGGACACGCGTCCAGATGTCACGTAGGACGTCGGGCCCGTGGCCGGCCCGGGGAGGGGTTCCAGCACTGGAATTATGAAGTGTATAAGGGTCTTTGTTGTTCTCCTTGATTTTGTCCCTCTGCCATTATGCTTTCTATCTCTTCTTGGTGTATCACTTTTTGAATTTCCCTTTTTTGGTTGGTGATGTCAAAAGTTTGTGGATATTTTACTTTCCTCGAACTCCTGGTGGATCTTGTGTTCATGTACCTACAATCACGCAATAAAAGTATTTAAGACCATAAACCAAAAGAATTCAAATTTGATAAGATGTTAAAATTGCAATCCTTAAAAATGGTGTCAAAAACTTGTGGATAGTTTTAAACAGAAAAAAATTTAATACTATAAGTATACAGGTTGTAATTTATATTATAAAAGATATCGTTCTCACGAGGATTGAATATAGTCATTAACAATTCGAATAATAGTTTGTCCACGTTAACAAAGGATTGAATTGATTAAAAATTAAACTAGAAACTTAGTAATTGAACAAATAAAATATAACAATAAAATTGAAGTACTCAATATTGGAAACTTAGGGTTTATTCTATCCTTGTTTTGTCTTCTCCTCACCTTGTGAATTTAACTATGATTGATCCTAGATATCTAAAGGTTACGATCACCCTCTCTTGAGATCGAATCAAGTAATCTCAATTGAAATAGATGAAATTTTATTTGTAATCTTTTGATCTCTCAAAACTACTCCTAAATTTTTAATTAGATTTGAAGCAATCTTAAGGATAATTAACTCATAATTAAGATATCTCTTTAATTATTTATCAACATGATATTTGTAAGTCTATTAAGTTACCAACTCTCATTTCATAACTTAACATAAATAACTTGATTAAACCTTTCAATTAAAATGAAGTATGAGCACAAAAAATATCATATAATAATAGTAATATAGTAGACCCAACACGATAAAAGTTCTAAAAAATAGTTTAAGAATAAACCCTCAAATTGATTTAGTAATCCATATTCATGTTCAAAATGCAACTATTCAAATTTAGCATATAAGGAAATGAAATATAATAAAAAAATAGAAACTGGAAAGTTGGAGTTGATCTTGATGTATCTTGATCTTCTTATTTATGATGTGCAATCCATTCTTTTTAATGTTTTCTTTCTTCTTTTTGGTGTCTCTCACAACCCTCAAGTCTGCCTCCCTTCATATAGCCTTCATAATATCCTTTTATAGCAAAAATAGATTTTTTTGGAACATACACTATCACTTACATGGCCATTTAAGTGACCTTGTATGTTTAAAAGCCTCTCAATTATGACTTTACATAAACACAAAAGCTTACATGGGCATATACATGATCATTTATTTTAACATACATGGGCATGTATCTTTAAACATGCATAAATAACATCATTGAAGCTCCATATAGTAAAAGTGACTTACACGGTTACTATACACTACTGTGTAAATCCAAAGTTGCTTCAATTATTCCTTTTGATGCCCCGATTTAACCCAAATTCTTCTTCTCTTCATCTACAAAGTAAATTATCACCTAATAATAGACTTGAAGCATAATAAGTACCACAAATACCATAAGATTCTCAAAAAAGGAAAATAAAAAAAATATAGTCAACTAATCATTTATCATTCATCTAAACCAAATACTAACATTTAGCTCATGATAATAGAAAACAAAACATTAAAAATAAAGAAAAAGTTGGAAATCCTCGAAAACAAGGTTGGAATCTTGAAATCTCTAAAATCTTCACTCCAAATTGATGAAAAATATGCTCCAGAGGGGTTTCTTTGGTTGTTTCTTCCTCCTTAGGTCATTCTAGGGTTTCTTTTACATTTTTTTTAACCTTTTCCCTATCTCAAACTCAATATTGTCTTTTAAATTTTGGATTTTTGATACAAAGAGAAATATAGGTGTGTTGATGATTGTGTAACTCAAATTTAGCACATGAGGGTTTCTAGAGCTAACATGGGCATAAACATAGGCAATCCTAAACATGCCTCCAAACTCTCATGCACGATCATGTACACTATCTTACACTCTATAACTTAATCAAAACAACTCCAAATTGTCCAAAGTTGTCTAAATTCATTCTTTTTTATCCAAATGACTAAATTAAACCTAGAAATAAAATATGAACAACTTAAGTACCAAAATCAATAAAAATACTATAAGCAAAAAAAAAACGCACTAAGTATGGGAGTAAAAATATTACCAAATTACAACTTATCAGTTTTCATTTAAAAAAACCTTCCCATTAATAGAATATAGGGTGATTAAAATTAGGGAGCAACATTGTACCGTGTTGGTACTATTTTTTAATTTTTTTTCCTAAACTCATGCTAAAGTTGTTCCAAGAAAATCCAAAATTCATTCTTTTCCTTTCAGGGATCGAAACAAGATTTGAAACCAAATATAAGTCATTTTAAGTAATAAATTCATTGAAAACATCAAAACACAAGTATAATGCTCTCTAAATTCATGCTTTAGTTGTAACGAAATTAGCATTTATTAGACACATCCAGCGAATGAGCCAACATTTAAGGACACTAGTTGAAGATTAATGATTATTGTCAAGAGAATACTAGCTATACTAATTTCCTTTATTTTATGTTTTTTCATTGTTCTTTATGATATATATACATCAAAGATAATTCCAAAGTGTGAGGAAGGGAATTAATTTTTGAAGCTTATCAATTTTGTATGAATAGCTTAATAGAAAACAATTATGTAAAAATTATGACTTTAAAAGAATATTAATTGAGATAATTCATTATAAGTTTGGTTGATTTGTGATTTAATTTGTTTAGACATTATTGATCATAACTATTTATGATTAAGTTTATTTTATTTTATTTTTAATATTGAAAATAGATACTTGATTTACACTATAATACTTTTTATATAATGTAGACATATAATTGAGTTATAAATTAATTATTTTTAATCTTTTGAATTTAAAAAGGAAAAAAATGAAAAGCAACAATTATGTGAATAAGTGAGTATAAAATAAATTTGCTTCGCTAACTTCAATCCAAGTTAAAAGGTTAAAGTTAAAGAGTGATGCTAGTAACCATTTGAAAAGTGATTTAATTGATTAACTGGGAGTATGTATGACAAAGTGTTTACTTTTGTATTAAAAGGTTAAGGTACTATTCAAACAAGCGTCTAAATGCTCTTTGGTTAATTTAATGTTAGCATATTTCCTTTCCATTGAATAGGGTTATGAAAATGTTTGAAACTTAAAGTATCTTTCTTATATACATTCACTTTATTCATTAAGTTAAAATTTAGGGATTGATTTATAGTTTTGAGGATTGCGATTTATACTTTTGAGGATTGCAAAGTTAAATTGAATTGATCTATCAATTTATGGAAGTAGCTAATTGTCTAGCAAATTGATGAACTTTTCAATGGAATGAATAATGAAGAGTCTTTATTGATCCAATTGATTTGTTAAATTCTTGGAGTTACCATCTATTTAGGTTAAGAGTGATGAAATTGATTTTCTTAAGAGTAAGAAAATGCTCAAGTATAAGAGAATATGATAAGTGCCAATTAGGTTATATTTTTAGCATGATTTTAAGAGCATTTTCCCTTTTTTAGATGATTTTTAAAGGATTTAGTATCAATTATGACTTATATTTTTTATGCCTTTCTTTATCTCATCAATAAAGAAGGAACACATTCAAAACAATTAGAGTCAAGTTAAAGAATTTTTGTTATGATTTTAGAAAAAGGGATTCACCAATATGGCACCCAATTAAAGTCACGTTAGCTGTTAGGTAGATTGTTCTAATATGCATCTATATTATGGACACATATTGGTAGTAATTTTTTATGAGTTGGAGAGTTTTTAATAGCAGAGTAGAAAGAATCCAACATGAGTCAATTTTTGGACACATTTTGTCAAATTATTTCTAAAATCTAGGGTCTAAGATATAAAAGAGAGATAAATGAGAAGGGGAACAATTAGATAGTAACACATTATTAAGGACATGGATTAGAACATTTAAGATAAGAAGGAAGAAACTTTAGAGAGCAATAAGGGATATTCATCAAAATTCAAGTTAAGATTACAAGATTTCAAGATTCATAAGAATGAGTACTTCTTCTTTTTGTTCTTTTTTGGTGTGCTCTTACTTGATTGTTATTAGTTTTCTTTATCTTATTATGAGCTAAATTAGGATAAATTTATATGGTATAAACCGTATAACTATGTTTTCGGATTAATTGTTTGGTTTAATAAAAGATCCAAGTTCCTCATGAACAATTCAAGATTTTTTCTTATTTTTGAATTGAAGTTTATTCGCATTTTCATTCACTTTTAGATTTCATATCTAAGGATTGACAAATTATATACATTAATAGATCATTGTGTGAATAATGAGAGTTACATGGAATCCTAGAAATTGGACTATATAAATCGTTTGGATTAGAGTTAAATCTAATAACCAAATTCATAGGACAAGTTAACACGTTTTTAAGGATTTTGAGAAAGAGATTTCATTTGATTAACTTAAGGATATTTATTAAGAAAGAATATGGTTAAACCTTTGAAAATTTCTATTGCCCTAAAAATGGTTAATAATTGAATCAAGATAAATTTAAGCGTAAAAAGTTTTTAAAGGACTCAAAAAACTTTGTTTATTAATTGATGGCTTCAATTTTGTTTATTTCTCTGAATTTCTATTTAAGAATCATACTTTCAGTTTGTTTAATTATTCCTTTTATTTCAATCATTTATTTTGTTAGATTAGATAATGAAGATGATTGTCATTAGTGCTTGTGATCCTTATAGGAATTATATTCATGTTCATTATATAATACTATAAGAATAATATATGCACTTGCCCAGTAATCCTTAATATGTTTTAGATTGTATGCAAAATGAAACCTAAAAAATCTCACTCCTTTATCCAAAAAGTTATCTTGTTTAGGTCATTTAAAGCAATATTTCTTTTAACCTCAAATGTTGAAAATAATTTAAAGGTTAGCACCTTAAAAGAATCGTTAATTATACTTAAAAATCTTGTCTAACCCATATTTTAAAATATTATATTCCTCTCAAACCTCAATTTTTCAAGTACCATGTATGAACATATCCTATGAAACAAGCATTTCTTTTTTCATGCTTCTTACAAAAACTAATTTACTCATTTACACACAATAACATGGTCATTAAAAATGAGATTGTCTTAGTTCCTATTCCTCTTAGAATTTAAGTTTTTAAGTACCATAAATGAATATAGTTTATGACATAGGTGTGTCCCATTTTGTGTTCCTCTAAGAACTAATTTACCTTGTTTGACATAAAAATATAGTTTAAAATAGGATCATGTCTCATGACACATTTCTCTTAAGACATAGTTTTTCACCTACAGTATATGAACATGATCTATAAAATGGGAGTTTCCTAGCATCTGTTCCTCTTGGGAACTAATTTACTAAGTTTGAAACAAGAATAAAGTCTATGATATAAACATGTCCAAGGTATTGTTCCTTATAGTCAGAAATTTACCTAGTTTAACATAAGAATACAATTTCAAGAACTAGATTTTAATAAAATAACATAGATATAATGAAGGTTTTTTTGTTTAAATTTTTGCTATCTAAAACATAAACTAGTGGTATATAGATATTCTTTCTATAAAATGGTATATACTAAAGGTATTTAATGTTTTTTCTAATATGAAATTATGACATTTAAAGTATTGAGTACTTCCATTATCATAATTGTAGTTATAAGCTTCTCAATACTATACTATATTTTGACTTAATTTTTTTGAGAAATTAAAATATTTCATTAATATAAAATATCTGGTTTTTTAAGTACAAAAGAACTGTTTATTTAGAGATTATAAATTAACAACCATCACCACTTTAAAGACTTCTCAATTTCCTTAGCTTGGATGGCCCTCTGTCAATTGCAATATGGCTTAACTTATGGATATAAACTCTTCATTAGATCTAAGAGTTGGCATAAGACTCCCAGAGCTCTTGAACATAACTTCTTGTTGGGATTAAATAGGATTTAGGGATTGCCTCTACCATTTAGGGCTCAATCTTTCCTTATCTTTTGCCAACTGGGTGATTTACTCGTAAGCATTCTTTTCCTTTTTCTCTTTGAATTCCCTTCCTCAATACTTTTGTTTAATTTTTATACAATTATTTTATTTTGTTAGTTATAATATTTAACTATAAATAATATATTGATGGTGGTAACTTATAACATTAATGAAAATCATTAATCTGAAATTGACCAATATACAATGAAACATAGTAAAATACAAAATTTGTTCCTTGGTTTCGTGATTCAATTCCCTTGGCAAGAAACATAATTTTTAAAATTTTTTTTGAATAAATTATACCTTGAAGGCGAGTTAAGAAGTCTTACAATACAAAGGATAAGTCAACCAAAAGATTTAACTACAATACAGTCAAGTATGAAAGAGCTTAAAACTCTGCATAGGTGAGATCCCTCGACAATAACCTTTCATCTTTATTTAATCTCCATTCCAAGTTTGAAGGCAAGATAAGTACAGGATTTGTTGTAGGATTGTCTAGGAGGCAGGAGCAACTACGTAAATTGTCCCTAACTTATGCACTGGAGACTATGGTTATGTATGTGTCACATTACGCATTTCTCTGTGCAGTAAATTTGTTGACAGAAGCCACTGCTAGAATTTCTTATACATTCCAGTATTGAACTAAATAGGAACCATGTGGAAGTTTCTGTTTTTGTGTAGATATTTTGATTCGAATGTGTATTTGATTGTAGAATTGGTCTTGGGATGTGATTTGGTGCTGGACCCCATTTCTGGAGCCCAACTATCCGAAAGCCATAAAACTTGAGCTCGTGAATTACCTTGTAGAGTTATTTCCATGAACTCTCTAACCACAACCCGTTCTGACAGCGGAAACACAAATAGACTTCTTCAGAACAATTGCAGCTCCATATCTCTAGTTTATTTTGAAACGATAATCGTCTCATCTGGACCTCTACAGGTCAAGATGTGATTATAAGTCAAAGTAGGCTCATAACTAAGTCATGCTTCTCCAATTGATTTCTCCAGTTTCCTTACATTAATCATCTTCAAATCAACCTAAATAGATACCAAAATTTTACGAAGAGGTAGAGAAATGTGTTAGGAATCTATTGGTTTAAGAATCACTTCATTTGGAGGTCGGACGATGAAGTTATTGCCAAAAGATTCAACCATGTTTATGTCCTCAATCATATTGAACCTATCTCGGGACAATTAGTATAACTTTCACTAAAGATATCGGATTGTGGTTTTTTTAGGACATTTTCAAAATGTACTTCGATATCTACTACTTTTATGAAGATCCTTGACAAGAATTTTGCCAACTAGAGGGTCAAAATTGCTTCTTTTGATGCTTCATCTAATGCCTCACTTCGTCTGGTGCCTCACTTCGTCTGGTGTCTCACATCTTCTGGTGCCTCACTTCTTCTGGTGCCTCACTTCTTCTGGTGCCTCACTTCTTCTGGTGCACTTCTTCTGGTGCCTCACATATTTAGGTGCCTCATTTCTTCTGGTGCCTCACTTCTTCTGATACCTCACATCTTCTGGTGCCTCACTTCTTCTGGTGCCTCACTTCTTCTGGTGCCTCACTTCGTCTGATGCCTCACATCTTCTAGTGCCTCACATCTTCTAGTGCCTAACTTTGTCTGATACCTCACATATTCTAGTGCCTCACATCTTCTAGTGCCTCACATCTTTTGGTGCCTCACTTCGTCTGATAACCTCACATCTTCTGGTGCTTCACATCTTCTGGTGTCCCACTTCGTCTGATACCTCACATCTTCTGGTGCCTCATTTTGTCTGATACCTCACATATTCTAGTGCCTCACATCTTCTGGTGCCTCACATCTTCTGGTGTCCTACTTCATTTGATACCTCATATCTTCTGGTGCCTCACACCTTCTGGTGTCCCACTTCATCTGATACCTCACATCTTCTAGTACCTATACTTTGTCTGATGGCCATATCTTTTGCGTAAGAAATACAAAAATTCCAAACTTTATACCGTTGGAAAGCCAAGAAAAAGATCTACGACTTTTAAGAAGACAATTCTATCTAATTCAGCCTAGAACAATATAGATTTGTTTTAGAAGTCAAAATCATAAAATTTTACCCTTATTAATACTTGAAAAAATGCAATCTACAAACCTTGAGAGTAATGAGCAAAAACACAATCATATTTTATTATCATCAAAAGATAAGAGTTTTTACAAAGCTTTAGGGGGCATTTCAAGCCACAATACGTCATAGTCCAAAAATACATAATTTACTCAAAGTAGAAATGCTCAAAATGCAACTAAAGCCTTGTTTTACAAAAACTAACTTAAAATACCAAATAAGCATAATTCGGAGTAATGCCCTTATGCTCGTTCACTCGATCTCTTGCTCATCACCTAAAGATGGGACAAAATTGGGGGAGTGAGCTTTAAGCTTGTGGGTAACAATTTTATAATCGGTAACAAGCAAAACCATTGAAAAAAAATTCACAATGCGTCATAAAACACATATTTCCAAATTCTTAATTTATCACACTTTATAAGCAACCCAAATCATGGATTCAATAAACTTGTCCACACATAAGCACATCAAAATGGTTTGGGAGGTCCATAAACAGAACGAGCTAACACATTACCATGAAAATGGTCATGTGTAGTTGTGAACAGAGTGAATTAACACAATCCCACATTGTGGTTTTGCGTAGTCGTAAACATGAGGGAGTCCCTGAGAGAGCTCCATGCCACTTGCGTGCAGGAGGGAGAAGCCTTTAGTCAAAGTGCACTTGACATACAGAATGGACCAGACCAAACCCACATAACATGTATTTCATAACTTGTAAACTTGTTGCCCAAAATGACACTTTTTTAAAAAAGTGATTTCATAGACATAGTAAAACAATTTCATTTTTGCATTCTTTTCATAAATCTTCTACACAATATTCACATACCAAACACATAGCACTTTCTCAAAGCATTCAAAGAGGAATAGATGCACATTTATAATACAATTGAAAAACATTTACTTTCTTGATTTTAAAGAAACATTAATGGCTTATTATTCAATTATAAAAATCTAACCCACCTTGATTCCTTGCTTAAAAGTTGCTCAAAGATGCCTCTCTTCTTGTTCCTCTTACCTCTCCTCTTAATTTCCTTCAATATTGGCAAAAATCCCAATTCAATAGGAATCCAAATTGAGAACCCAACAAGCATATCCACTAAAATTGATTCTAGAATACTTAAACTCATGCATTTCTTAAGCTCCATAAACTAAAACCCTTCCAAAAATTCAAAAGTTTAAAATAGGCTTACCTTGAATCTTCACCAAACAAAGAGATGTTTAGCTCAAAAGAAAGCTCTTCTCTTTCTCTTTCTTTTTCTCTTTTTGAACAACCTCAAAATCACTCTTGAAGAATAAGAAAAGATGAAACACTAACCTTTCTTTTTCTTTTTCTCTCTAACAGTCGACTCTCTCTCCTTTCTTTCTCTCTTTTAAGATTTTCTCTCCTTCTTTCCTTCATTCACGTTTTTTCTCCTTCTAATAACCAAGAAAACACTTTTCCTCTTCCATTTTACCCTTAATGAGTGCTAAAAGTCATCTTTGCCCTTCCTTTTATGCTTTATGATCTCTAAACTTAAGTGACATGTCAAAAATGCCCTTAATTCATTCTTAATGCATTAATTTCACCAACTAGTGAAATAAAATCCTACTAACATTGACATAAATAATTAAACTCCAATATTAATTCTATTATAAGCTCATAAATTATTTAAATCATGCTTAACAACTCCATTCATTCTAAGGCAAAAATCCAAATTTCATAGAATATCACGCTTAACTCAATAAAAATATTTTGGGGGCCAACATCTAGAGCTGTTACATATAGACTTGTTTGGTGCAACCAGAACAGCAAGTCTTGGTGGAAAGAAGTATGATCTCGTAATTATTGATGACTTTACTAGATTTTGTTGGATATTGTTCTTATCACATAAAGACGAATCTCTTAAATGCTTTAAAGTTTTATCTAAAAAGTTACAAAATGAAAAAGGATTTTCTATTTCTGGAATTAGGAGTGCTCATAGTGGAGAATTTGAAAATGAAATATTCAAAATGTTTTATGAAGAGAATGGAATTTTTCATAATTTCTCTGCTCTTATAACTCCTCGACAAAATGGAGTTGTAGAGAGAAAGAACAGGACGATTCAGGAAATGGCAAGAACTATGCTATGTGAAATGAATCTACCTATGTAGTTTTGGGCAGAAGCTGTAAATACAACCTGTTATATTCCAAATAGAGTATTTTTCCGACCTATTTTATATAAAACTCCATATGAATTATGGAAGGGAAGAAAGCTAAATATTTCTTACTTTCATCATTTTGGTTGCAAATTCACTATCTTGAATATAAAAGAAAATTTGGATAAATTTGATTCTAAGATCAATTCAAGAATTTTTCTAGGTTATTCTATTAATTCTAAAGCTTATAAAGTTTATAATCTTATTTCTAGATTTGTTGAAGAATCAATGCATGTAAAATTTAATGATGATTCTCATCTAGATAAAAGAGACGATTTTGATGATGAAACTCTATCTGCTCCTATAGTTAATAACCTAGACGATTCATCACCAGATGATCCATCTGATAAAGTGATAGATAGTTCTGAAATTGGTAGCTTAAGGAAAGACTTGAAACATAAGTCTTCTTACCCAGAAAACCTGATTATAGGAGAAACATCAGAAGGAGTGAGAACTAAATCTAAGTTTAGAAGAGAGGCTAATGTAGCATTTCTTTCCAAATTAGAACCTAAGAAAATTGATGAAGCTCTTCCAGAAGAAGCTTGGATTTTAGCTATGCAAGAAGAGTTAAATCAATTTACAAGGAATAAAGTTTGGTTTCTAGTCCTTAAACCCCCTAATAAATCTATTATAGGTACTATATGGGTTTTCAAAAACAAACTAGACAAATCAGGGAAACTAAACCATAACAAAGCTAGATTAGTAGCTTAAGGCTATAATCAACAAGAAGGAATAGACTATAATGAAACATATGCTCCTATATCTAGACTAGAAGCTATTAAGATCTTGCTTGCATATGCTGTTCATCTTGGTATAAAATTGTTTCAAATAGATGTGAAATGTGCATTTTTGAATGGTTTTATAGACGAAGAAGTTTATGTGAAACAACCCCTAGGTTTTGAAGACATTGATAAACCT
>JAOQMS010043612.1:0-11502 GCA_027563885.1 Erythroxylum longipes
AGATCATGATAATGAGATTCCTATCATGTGCAATTATGTTAGTATCTAAATAATCCCTAGTCATAGGATTAATAAGAGAGGGCATTATTAATCCATATAAACTAGCACATGTTATACTCCTTGAAGTTGATCAAGCAGTGGATCTCACAAATTGTAAGCATGAGATGTTTTGAGTTAACATATAGATGCTTACTAAGAGTAATAAGTACATCGAACATGTGAATGATCTATCAATTTTTAATAATCAATCTCATTATAGCAATGGTGCAAATATCCTTAGACTTGAAGTACTCAAGCATATCTTGGATATTAATCCTGTGCTTTGACATCATTCATTGTTACCTCAAGATGAGGTCACTCATAAGGTGGTGATTGGGTATAGCTATTGGTATTCAAAGGTAATTGGGTAGCCAATGAAGGATTCATCACTCCTGATAGAAGGAGATAATACCCACGGCCTCTTATCGAGGTCATTACTCAAGAGTCTCTGGCCAGAATAGTTATGTGTCATGAAGAGAGTCTTCAATGACACATAGAGTAATGAGATCCTAAGACAAGAACTAACATCACTTGGACTATATGTGATGTAGTTAGTCTAGTGGGAGTTGACATATAGCCCACACTCCGAACTAAGTGGGGTATAGTATGGTGAAAGGATGAATTGTATGGTAACTGTCTATGGAAAGGTTCGTAAGTTAGATAATTAACTATTGAAGAGTTTGTGTGTCAGTCCACTTATACTCCGGTAAACTAGCATCATGAAACCCTTTATGATTAGATTGAATTAAGAGTTAATTCGAGTGCCTAAAATAATCGAGAACCTAAGGGTTACATGCATAAAAGATCGGATGAAAAATATAGTGTGTATGGCTGGATTTAAGTAGGCCACGATTATGGCTCATAGGCTATGATTGTGACCGAAGGCATGACTTAGGTACATAAGTGAGTACGAGGAGTCTAACTAGTTCTTACATACTTAAGTGAGAGGATAAGGGCTCTAGAAGAGTTCTAGAGTGTGAGAGAGGTGTCTTGAGTTTTGTTCATGCAATTGTTGCATGAATCAAAGAGTATGCAACAAGAGCTTAATCTTTCTTTTCATTTTGAGCATGTACTTATCTAGTTTGGTGCTCAAATCACCCTTACACATTGTTTCTTCTTCATCTTTGCATGTTCTTGGGTGATCAAGGAAGGGTTTGGTGTTTGCAACAACCCAAACAAGGAGAAGAAATAAGAAAGGAGGAGAAACAAAAGATAAAAGGTTTTATATTTCATGTTCTTTATATATGTCTATGCATTTATGTTTTATTTTGCCTTTTCCAGGTTATCATGGTGTTAGAATTAAGATCCTGACACTTCTGTTACATTCTCATGCATGTGATGCATGTGTTTATGGTAAACCCAATAGTATAGTGATTTCTATGTTTTGATATTACTTATAACCTATTCTAATAATAAAGAGTTCAGTCGGTAGTCATTGAATGTAGCATAAATGATATGGAGGTAGTTGAGTGATTAAGATAGAATTCATCACTTTAAAGTTATAGAGAATGTTCTGTTGTTCTCAATTAGTATTGATTTAGGAAATTCTTGGCCAAGGTAGAATGATGTTTTTGTAAATAGCTTACAAATGTCATTAATTGAATCAATAGCTAACGGTGGAGAACTAATATGATTGCACTCAAAATAGAGTAGACATTAATTCCATGTTCTATTCTAATTGAAACATTGTATAATGAAATGGTTGAATTATATGAAAAAATCATGCAAGAAAAGGTTAGTCAAAATCACCTTGACGTTGCTAAGTATTTAGGTGGTCAATGATGTGTTGCTAGATGTCAATTTTGATTTATGGATATAGACTGTTTAATTAGAGAATTAAAGATAAATTAAATGAGTTTAATTTATCTAATCTTAAATATGATTTTAGGGTTATAATTTGTATCCATTACTAACATATTTATGAACCTAATATGTCTTATTTAAAGAATGAGTTGAGGAGAGCAAAGATATTTAATTGGATATTTTACAAAGTTCTCTCAAACTGTTTTATAGATACCATTGGAGACAGACATTTTGCAAGAGTAATGTGTATAGTTTTGGGGGTTATACTTTGGGAGTTCGCTAAACTGAAACAACCATAAGAAGGGACGAACTGATTCGATTTGTTGATGTTGCTGGATTTCAACATGGTCATTTTGATATTTTAGATGATATGGATCCTACACTTATTCATATTACTAGGAAGTGCTGGAAAACGTGAGTGTGAAAACTAGATAATGAGAGAGAAAATGCTTTAACTTATCTTTTCCCACTACCCTGCTCTTTTCAATTTTTACTTCTTTTGACTTTTTTCTTGTTTTCTTTTTAAAACTTTTCTGTATATTGTTCCCTAGTTTTTGGAGATACTTGTTATGACATTTTCCACTTCCTAGATTCTTTCTATGTCCCCTTTTATTACTTTGCAATTTAAGAATTTGTTTGCTCATTTTTTTTCCTATTCTTGTACTTAATCAAACTCCCTACTTTCTTCCTCTTCTAATTTGAACCCCCTATTCAGGCTCCCTTAATTTCTCTCTCAAACTTTAACTTACCATCTCTTTTTATCTCTTATCTTTTGACAGTTCTTCCTTCAACATTGTTCCCATCTCCTTTCACTGCCAACCTAAACCTTAAAGTTAATCCAAACCCCATAGCACGCTTATTAACCTCCTAATTATTACTAGCGCATTCGAGAAAAAATTGGTGCCAACTTGTTGTAGATTCTATTTTTAAAGCTAAACTAAAGTTTAGTCCTCAATATGCTAGTGATTCAAATAAGATTTCTCCATCTATAAAAGGGCTTGTTGGGGCTCAGAGATTGTCTTAACACTCATGTGGGTAATTCATAGACAAAAGTAAAAGGCATTTGGAAGCTTATTGGAAGAAAGTTTAGCATTGGGGAGTTCAAGGAACTTATAAAGCAGGAGGACATTTGGCCTATTAAAGAAGTAGCTAATATTACTAATGACTTACTTAAGGCATTGAACATTGTATCTATTTCTATTCATCCCCCTTAAGATATATCCTTTGCAATCTTTAAAAACCATTCTTTATTAAAGCTTGAAGTTACGAATTTGTAGAAAGTGAATGTAACATTTGTTGACAAGGGAAGGCATAAAGTGGAATTGAAAGTTGCTAGTATATATGAACCACTGTAAGAAGAAGCAATTTTGCCAAATAATTCCCAATTTTAGGCTAAGCTTGAGGAACTTGGAGCAAAGGATCAAAACCTTAAACTAGAATAATTTATCACTTAAAAAAAGGCTAAGAAGGAAATCAATGAGTAGGGCTTATAATAGCCTTAAACACTAATCCTTTTCATGTCTAACATAGCCTAGAATGTTAAAGATTATCAATTTCCCTAACAAGCAACAAGCTTTTTTGAACTATTTAAGTATGAAGAAACCAATGATGATTGGTCTATGATATGTGCTAATTGTATTATGTTTTTAATTTGATTTTGAGGACATTTAGTTTGTTTTCGAGATTTTTTATCATTTGGCATTTAATTTAGCTTATATTTTTTTATAAACCTTATTCTTGCTCTTTAGTAAAGAATAAATGAATTCGATTAAGATTGAGTCGAATTGGAGTGACCTTGTCATGATTTTAATGGAAAGACTCAACACATGAAGGTAATTAGGAACCCATGTTAGTAAATATAGGGGCAATAAAGCTCCATTTTTAGGAAAATGAGACTAATAGGGAATGTATTCAATTCATATTCAACTTATGTTATTTGCTAGTTTATTATATTTTTTCCCTTTTTTGGCCAGAAGAAATAAGGATTAACGTGGGGATTTCCTATATTGGTGTTAGTAGTAATATTTATGAAAAAGAAGCTAAGAGAGGTGTAAAGCAGCATAGGGACCTATATGGTTCTAATTTTGTTTTGTATTTAACTAAATTTTTTTGATTTTATGATAAAAAGACAAACAGAGAAGAGAAAGGAGAATAGACATCTATGAGGGCCAAAAATTAATCAAATGGGTAAAGGAGATTCAAGAACATTGATAAGTGTTAGTTACATCATGCCCTGAAGGTGCTTTATAGTATTTAGCTTTTATATGATTTATTACTTAATTTAGTTTATATTTTGTTTATAGGCCTTATTCTATCTCTCAAAATGAAGAATGAACAAATTCTTATAAGATTGAGTTGGTCTGGAATATTTTGGGTAGATTTTAGAGGAAGGAATTAGAACATGACATCAATAAGGGACTTACATAGGGTTGTGTAAGGGGGATGATTTGAACAAGGGGACCTATATAGGGTTGTGTAAGGGGATGTTGTAAATAGGGGGACATTTGTGGGGGCATGTTAGACTTGTATTTAGGCCTTGTTCTATGTTGTTTCACCCTGTTTGTTCCCATTATTGTTAAAGCAATATAGAGACATATTAGGGCAATATAGGGTTGTGTTGAAATAATATAGGGCTATATTAGACCTATTATTGATAGTAATTTTTATTAAAAAATATCCAGGAGGTGCACAAAACAATACATGACAATCACAAAAATTTATCGGACTTATGTTTAACTTAAAATTTAGGGTCCAAGGATTCTTAAAAAGTGCATCAAGGAGAAGCAATATAGAGGAAAGCAAGTTTCCATTAAGATCAATCAAGAAGGATTTATAATCAATAACCATGAGTTCATTCTTGTCCCTTTTTATTGTTTTTTGTTAGTTTTATTTATTTTTGTTATAAATTAAACTGAGATATATATTTAGATGTGATGAACCCTATAATTATTTTTTGAATTAATGTTTGTTTTAATGAAAGATTCAATTTTTATTATGATTTATCCATGTTTTATATTAATTGAATTGAAGAAATCAAATTGAAAGATTCAATTACTTGATTCATATATTAAGATTCGAGAGATGAGATGTGTGGTCAAATTATAATGGAGATAAAGAGGATCAAGTGTGAGCTACTTGGGAAGAAAGTCGAAAGATATTTCTAGGTTAAGATACAACTTGTCAAGAGAATTCACAAAGTGAATTAAAGCATTTTAAAGTTGTCTTGGTTGGATAGAGATTTTGTTTAATTAACCTATGAATAGAGTTTATATGCCTCAAGAGAGAACATAGTCTATGTTAGGTATTCTTATTAGTCTAAAAAACTAGAATTGTTTATTAAATCAAGATAAACTAAAGCATAACAAAGTATTACGAGGATTCTTCTACATCTAAGTCTATTCTATCTATTAGTTGTTACTCTTATTTGTTGCCTTAAATGATTTACTCTTATTTATTATTTGGGTTGGTTTAGTTTAGTTTTTCATATTCTTTCATTTTGATTAAATAATGAAAATTTATTAGTACTAGTAATTACAGTTCTCATAGGACAAACTCGTAGTCACTTATGCTAGCTATAGCTATACTATACACTTATAGTTGAACACAAACATATAAAGGAGTAACTAATGTTGGAGAATGACAAGATTCCATCATGATTCAAGAGCCATAAGAACTCACTTTTTATTTTGTTTTTTACTTCTCATTATTGATTTTCTTTACTTTTTTATGAACTAAATTGGGGTATAGATTTAGATGGGATGAATCCTAGAACTTATTATTAGAATTAATTCCTTTTATTTAATGCAATAATTTAGTCTTTTTAGAATTATTCATGTTTATATTATGTAAAATTAAGATATATTAACATTTTAATTCAATCAAATTTCATACATTAGGATTGAGAGATTATTTGTATGAATAGATCACAAGATGAATAATAATAGTTGCGTATGTTTTAAAAATAAGATTATATAAATATTCTAGATTAGGATCTAAGGATGTCAATGGGCTGGGCCAGGGCCAGGGCCGCCCTTGGCCCGGCCTCAAACATGGCGGGCCGCGAGCCGGGATGGGCCAGCCCGCGGTTCGGCCCGTGGTTGGCCTGTGGCCCGGTGGGTCACGGGCGGGCCGGGCCAAACCCGGCCCGTCTATATTTTTTAATTAAAAAAATAAAAAAGGCATCGTTTTGGACAAAACGAAGTCGTTTTGTCAGGCCGATGGCCCGCCAAACCTGGGCCAAAAACAGGCCGGGCTCCCATTGCCATGCCTATCAGGATCAAAGCTATCATGAAAATTCATAAAGTAGAGTATTGCTTTCTTAGGAGTCTTAATTAGAAAGAGATTTCAACCAATTAAATTAAAGATAGGGGTTGTGTGTCTCGAGAGAGAATATAGTTGTAACTTAGGAATTCTTATAGATCCAAGTAACTAGATGAAACATTAACTTAAGATAAATTCAAGCATAGGAAAGGTTTTAAGGGTATTATTTATTTAAATCTTATCTAGTTACTTGTTTATTCTTGTCTAATTTTCTTGACTAATTATCTCTCATTTGTTATTTTATTTTTCTTTTTCCCAATTTAATCACTTGATATGTTATATTAGATAATAAAATAATAATTATTACTAGTAGTTATAGTCATCGTGAGATCAACACTTCATTCGCTTACTATACTATAAGAAAAGATAGGTGCACTTGATAGTTATTCTTTAGTATTGTTTTTTATATTTTGTTTTATGTTTATATCACATTAAGTTTTCGGTATCATTTTTTAGGATATATAATATTTAAAAATTATATTTTTTTAATCTAATCTTTTTTATATTATTTATTCTTACTAACTTAAGCAATTTTCTTTTCTTCTTGCATTAATTACTTTTAAAGATCTCTTTCTTGATTTTGTGTTTGTGGTATATTTTCAAGATTTGATTATTTATTGCTGTAACTTTCAAACACAATGGAAGGATGAGAAAGACATTATTTTAAAGGGGATTATAGTATGTTGTTGCTTATGGTGACATTGGAAGTGTGCACTAAAAGGTATGGTAATATACATGTTGAGTAAGTTTTACTTCTAATAAAACCCCCAATATCTGCAAGTGTACAAATCGTAAAGTTGTAGTATTAAAGGTATCGATCCCATGAGGAAATAGTTAGAACTAAGTGAACTTAACTTTTTCTAAGTTATCATGATGTGAATTGAATGAAAATAAAATATCAAAATTTTAAAAAAATTAAATGAAACTAAGCAAATAATTAAATAACAAATGAGCTACCACAAATATACGAGGAACCTCAAGGATGAAGCTTAATATTCATTCTATCATTATTTTGCTCCCTAATCGCTATTGATTTAATCATATATTGATTCTATATCTTTTAGGGGATTGACTACTCTTTCTTAAGACCTAATCAAATAACCCTAATTGATTACAAAATTCTAGATTTGTAACCTCTCAATTTACAATGTCTACCTAACGTTTTCAACTAGTTCTTAAGTGATCTATCGAATAATTGGGTCCTTAAACGAGATCTCTCTTCGCATAATTATCAATTTGATAGTTAGGAGACTTATTAGGTCACTAACTCTTGTTACCTAACCTAATTAAATTACTTTCGACTCACTCTCTCGATTTATTATCAAAGTATTAGCATACCCAAATATTACAACACTAGAAAATTGAATTGAAATCAACAACGATCAAGTCACAAAACAACTAAAGAACAGATCCAAATATGATAATTAGAGCATCATAAACCTGAATAAAATATTCAAATCCAGGTTATACGTCAAGTTTAGTGAGATAAACAAAGGAAAGGAACAAAGAACTTTATTTGAACTTAAACTTAAACTTGAAATTTGGAATTTCTGGATTGCTCTTCTTGTGCTCTCACTTTGGAAGGTGGTAGCTGCTCTTTTTTGAGTGTTTTATGTTCTTAAATAGTTTTTAAGGCTTATAGAGTTCTTTCTAGAGTTTACCCACTTAATTTGGTTCCAAAATAACCCCAAAACGATAAAATTACGAAAAGAGTTGCGTGTTGACAAGTTAAAATTTGTTGGAATAGTTGTCTGCGTTCTCTGTCATGATTGTGGCATGCTTCCATACTTCCAATTCTTCTCTTTTATTGAATTTCTTATTTCCATACACTCAACACACACCAACAACTTCTTGAAACATAAAATTAAGATCAAAATCATGCTCATAACCATACAAATACTTAGAATATAACCAAACACTGATAATAACATAATTCTAAACCTATATACATAATAATCATCTAAGAAATACTCAAAATCACACTTAAACATCTATCAAAACATATTATAATTTACACCTATCAACATCCCTACACTTAAACTTTTGCTTGTCCTCAAACAAAAACAAAAACAAAAACAAAACAAAAACTCAAACAAACCACACAATAACACATACATTCGTGCAACATGCATTAATGATACAATGGCTTCTAACTTGACAAAACCAATTTAACCTCAAACTACAATCATTCAAGTTGCTCCAATATATTAACCTATGCAATTTATGGCTTAGAACTTTGGATTGAATATACATAACATCATATTCATTCACCTAAAGCATTTGTATACATACATTGATAATTAGTAATCAACCAAAATTGCAACTATCACCAAGTATCCCTTCATAAAATTTTTTGCTATTTTCAAAGATCAATAGGATTTATTTATCAAAACATCACTTTTTCTTTTTAATTTTCTTTAACATTAACCTAGTTTTTTTTACGTGAAGGCAAATACCTTGTTATGAATGTCCTCTGGTTACTCAAATAGGCCACCTTTTATTAATTAGTTTGGTTGGAATGTCATTCTAGCCTATTGACACAAAGATAAACATTTTGTTGTGAATGTCCCCGATTACTCAACTATATCACCTTCTTAATTGGCTACTAACTTTATTCATAACTGAATATTTGTTTTAAAAGGGTCAGTGAAATAATTATTCATTTAATAGACATACACAATTTTTTTTATTTCATATAGCCTACCTCATTTCTTTAAATCAATCATCCTCATAAAAGACTACTAATGATACTAACATATACAATTGAATTGTAATTATAAATGTATATAACAAATTTCCTAAGGTGAACAAACTGACGTCATATCCTAATAAACATACATATTTAACCAAAGATAATTACAAAATAAAATGCATAAGTCAATATGCCTTTATAAATTCAATGACTATGTTTAAAGATAAAATACTTCCATTAAGTTATTGTCATTGACACATTCACACAATTCACAAATATGCAACATATGTTCACGCCATGTCAACCGAATCAAAAACTAACAATATGATATGTAAAATTCACACTCATGACATGTCAATGTAAAATCCTCCCAACACTTAGACAACACATTGTCTTCAATGTAAGAAAAAATAAAAAATAAAAATAAAAATGACAAGAAAAACAAAAGGAAAAGTTAAGAGCACAAAACCAGGAGATTGAGGTGGTGACAGTGTTAGTGACTGAATGTGGAGATACTTTCGACCATGAAATTCCAACAATTCTTCCGTCACAAAACAAAAATAAAAATAACAAAATACCAATAAAATAAAATAAAACAAATAAAACTTATCCTAATTCTTAGGTTACCTCCCAAGTAACGCGTAGTTAATATCATTAGTTTGACGTGCTCTAACTTGGGTCAATTATGAGTGGCTTGCTTGCACTCGTGTCGCTCAGTTCAATTTAGTAGCCTATAAATAAGCTACATATTACAAGATAATCAAAAGGACAAAATTAATAAAATCAAGAAAACTAAGCAAGTTCAATAATGCCCTTTTAAGTAACAAATTGTCAATAAAATAGGGAATAATAAAACTCCCTGAATAGTCTATCGAATTTAATACTTTGAATTCTAAGAAGGTGAACTTTTTTCTTTCTTCCTCATTCACCTTCGTTTTCTTTTCTTCTTCCATTTCATGAATAGAGACGTCTGTATCTTCTTCAACCTTTATCTCCACTATCATTTGTTAGTCATTCTTTTCTTCATCAGCTTCTTGAATCAAAAGGCTTCCTGATATTCTTTAAACCCAATCCCCACTATCATCTGTTCTTCTTTCTCTCGCTCCTTTAAAGATTCGACTTCATCAATTCTTATAAATGAGCTACCCTCCTTTGGATTCTTTAATTAATTATTCATGCTTAATTTCACTTGTTCATCTCCAATCCTAAGGATAAGGTTATTTTTATGAACATCTACTAAAGCGTTTCTGGTGGTCAAAAATGGTCAACCAAGGATTAGCGAAAAATTTTGATCCTCTTCAAATTCTAGCATGACAAAATCCATAAGAATGATAAACTTGTCCACTTTTATAGGTACATCTTCTACCACGCCAAACAATTTCTTTATCAACTGATATGCTGTCTGAATACGCATAGATGTTGGCTTCACATTTCTTAGCCTCAATTTCCTAAAAATTGACAAAGGCATAAGGTTTATACTTGAGCCGAAGTTACGTAAACATTTCGAAATCTCTAAATTACCAACTACATAGGGTATTGTAAAACTCCATGGATCTTTCAAATGTAAAGGCATGTGGTTGTTAATTAACGAGCTGGAGGTTTTCAAATGTAAAGGCATGTGGTTGTTAATTAACGAGCTGGAGGTTTTCATCATGGCTATCGTTTGATTATCATCCCAAGTTTGCTTGGTAGATAATATGTCTTTAAGGAACTTCGAGAACTTATGCTTTCATTTCAACACTTCCAAAAAAGACAAGTAAAATTGCAATTTCTTTAGCTTTTCTATGAACTTTGCAAATGGCATCTAATTCGTTCTTTTGAAGTCTTTGTGGGAATGATGTTTTCGGTGGATAAGGCAAAGGAGGAATGTATGAAGGGTCCTCATTTTTTTCTTCATCCTTTTTTTTCTTCTTTTAGTCTTCTACAAGGTGGGTTTTAGCTTGTCTTTACACCGGTTCTTCTAGCTCTTTCCCAATCTTAAGTGTAATAGCCTTACATTGCTATCTTGTGTTTACTTCTATATTTCTCAAAAAGTTTTCCACACTTTTCTTATAGAATTCCCTATAAATCTGGCTCATTTGAACCTTTATGTTGTGAATAGAAGAGGCATGATCTTCTGTTACTTGCTCAAATTTCCCTTCTAGGCTCTTCTGGGCCTTTTCCATATTTTTAAGCTTTTTCATGATCTTATCTAATTTAGAATCTGTTGAACTGGACTCATCTTGTTAAAATCCTGTCAGGTCTTGAATTCCTATTTAAGTTCTTACATTGTTAGACCAAAAAAAATTTGGGTGGTTCTGCAACCCCGGAATGTAAGTGTTTCAATAAGGATGATTACTTCCCCTACCAAATTATGTCTCATTGAAGTTCACAAGGTTCCTTTGCTCCTTATGATATATTTCCTCCATTATCGTTCTTTCTATCTCTTCTTGGCATTTGACTTTTTGAATTCCTTATAGTTTCCTTTTGATGTCCAAATTAATGTGTCTTATGTTTTGCGCCCAAACTTCCTTCTCTTTATTTTTTTTAATTTCTTATGATTGGGTGCCATAATCATAAGAAAGGGTAATAATTGTTAAGTCAAGAGGACTTTACAATGATTAATTTTGATGACAATCAAATAATAATAATGTTAGAAACAAATGAAC
>JAOQMS010043613.1:0-36715 GCA_027563885.1 Erythroxylum longipes
TTTGTACGGAGGTAAATTTAATGAATTTATTCGTTTTAAGTATCCCTGGTGGGGAATCTCTCCCTCGGGGGAAGCGCATCCAGATGTCACGCAGGACGTCGAGCCCGTGACCCGCCCGGGGAGGGGTTCCAGCATGTATTGAACATCAGAGTTACGCAATGAAAGTATGAGATATACTCATTGTTTAAACATATTCAAGTTTGATAAGCTCGAAATTGCATTATGAGATAGTAACATTTAAACTTTGAGGTAATTAAATGGTTTTTATGTGAACGATATATTATTTTAGTGTCTTGCGATATGATCTTAAATGACTGATTTACTTCCAAAGAGTATTATGGGAAATGGCAAATGTACAATAAATAATTCACTAGTGATTGGATTCGAAAGCTAAGGAGTCCATGTGAGTTATAAGAAATACAAAAAATATTATCAGAGACATTAAGAAAGGAACTATTTATTATTTAGATATATACAAGAACAATTGTTTGGTGGAGAACCCCAATTAAAAGTTTATTGGTAGTAATCTAAGTAGATATGAATCTTGATGGTGTTAAATGGATGGTTTGATGTATGGTTAAGTTAGTAAAATTGTGAATAAACTAATTGTTAGTGAGAAAGTGAAAGTAATGATGTAGCAAAAAAGATTTTCATGCCAAGATAAGTTACAAATTTTGAGGGAATTTTATTGAGAGGTAACGTTACGTTGATTCTAGGTCAACAATTGTGTGTACTAGTCATGGCTGCATTTAAAAAAGAAATTCTAGATTAAGTCACTCACCAGTGTTTGTGCTATGAATTTGAGGAACATAAAAAGGCATCATAACTTGAAAGTGCATTATGATTGACAAGGTAGGAAAAAGGGTGATAGTATAGAATATGTTCAAATGCTTGTTAAATCAACAAGTCAAGGATGAGAGCCAAGGATCCAATAAAAATTGCTCAGCCACTCCTTGTTCACGAATGGAAATGGAAACATATTACGAAGGATTTAATAGTAGTAAATTCACAGAATCTAAGCGGATATGATAGTATATGGGAGATAAGGGATCAAATTAAAAAAAAACTGCCCATTTCCTAACCATCCGAAGTAGGTATTCTCTTGATAGATTAATTAAGTTGTAAGTGATTGGAAGTATATAGTTACTTAGAGTGTTGGTATATGAGGATGAAACCGATGAAAGTAAATTGGTTGTACTGAACTAGTTTAGATTACTGCAAGTAAGATTAAAAGTATGCGAGTCAAAGTGATAGTACCTAAAATCGAAAGCAGAGCTAGGTTTGCAAATGGAAGAAGATTTTAGGGTTTGAAGTTCTAAAATCAAGGAATTTTTGAGAATATCATCATGGAAACGAATAGTTAGTTTTAGATAATGTAATAAATTAAACCCACGATATGTTAGTCCCTACGAGGTGATTAACAGAGTCAAAGCACAAAGAATGGATACAAAGTTAATATCCATATTTTTGAGATCTTTATGTTGTTTAAAATTTCGAGGATGAAATTTCTATAAGGAGGGGAGATTTTGTAATAGCCTAGTTTGATTATTGTATTATGTAATGTTTTGTACATGCATTTTATAAATAATGTTCCATTTATAGTGTATTCGAGTAATTTAAAAGTTTAAATGCATTATTGATGTTATAACGAAGACCACGGCTAAACCAAAGACAGTTCTGGACTTGATCAGAAATTTCTCAAAAAGTTTTTGAAAACTTCGAAAAGCTACAGAATGAGTCCAAATGAGCTTTAAAATCCTCGAAATGTGCTTTGGAGAATTAGGTGATACTTTTGAATGAAATCCGGATGATTTCAATGACATTTAGTGATTTCCGGATTTAAACCAAAAAAATTTTTTGGTAACCAAAAAGTTACAAAATAATTCAAAATATGATGAAAAGCTTTAGAATTAGGATTGGAGTCCATAGGAACTGAAATGAATCAAAACGGAGGTTGCTTTAATATAATTCGGGTTATCTGAAATTATTGGACTAAAATGCCCTTCTTGGAAAATAATGGGAATTGATGATTTTAAACCCATTCAAAATGTTTAAAGCATCCAATCAACAAATATTGACTTTAATTAGACTGTTTTTATGGTCAATTTGAAAATAAGACAGTTTTGGAATGTTTTCAGGATTTAATTTAGTTAGTTGGTTAATTAAATGCATTAAAGGACATTTTTGTCCTTTTGTACTAGTTAAGGGCAATTTGGTCTTTTTACATGATATTAGTGGATTGATGAATCATTAGAGAAGACCAATGAGATGATGACATACGTTTGATGAGTCATTAGTGATGACAAATAGGAAAGTGACATGTGTAATCCATTAAATGAGTATAAAAAGCAAAACATAAGATATTTTGCTTCTTTCTTTCAACATCAGTGTGAGAGTGATGAGAAAGTAATGTGAGAGAAAAAAAGAAAGGGAAAAGAAGAGAAGCCAAGGGCGAACATCAGCTAAGGAGAGAGGAAGAAGAGTGTAGTCATTATTGATGAAATTTGATGGTGATTTGGAGAAATCTTGAAGCATTCATCAAATACTCAAAAGATTGGAGGAAAAAGTGGTAAGTTTCCTAGCTGAAATTTCTAATTTTTATGGGTTTTCTTTAGTGAGATGGATGTGTTTAAGATCAATTTTTTCTTGGTATTACTTTGAAGTTTCTTTATATAGAATTAGTTGAATAGACAAGAGAGGAATGTGTAGTGGGATTCTGTCTTAGGTTAACTTAAACCAATCCCAATGTTTTTGCCATAACTCAAGCTACAAACCTCTAAATTGGGTGATTCAAATTTGCACTAAAAACTAAGACGTAGTACTAAAATCTTTAGAAGTGACAGGTATTTCGTAATACTAATCAAAATAAAATAACTAGACTACTACTGTAGCAGTGGTGAGTATAGGTCGATCCCACAATGAGTGTTCAGTTAGCATATGAAATGAAATTAATTGATGTTCAAGTAATGAGGGGGGGGGGGGGGTTTGGATTATTAAAATAAAATAACATAAACCTAATAAAAATAAATTAAAGAAAACATGTGAAAAAGGGAAAAAATTAGGGAATTCGGTAGGAATCTGGTTCTTTGGTTCAATCTCAGCTTACACCCTAATTAAGCATAATTTATTGATTTGTTGTTCTTTTATCTCTCTTAGTAATTATCCGTCATAAATTAATAATAAGCTCTATTAATCCTGATTTTTCCTTAGATCCTAGTTAATTATGAAATGCTCCTTAATTAACCTTAGTTATCGGGAAACCTAGAATAAGCTCTTTAAATTTATCCAGACAATTGCCTTACGAATCAAAAAATAGACCAATCTAGGTAATAATCACATAATCTTGGATTATTTAACCTATATTATGTTATCTCTAATGATTCGAAAACATTAGTTGCTACATATGAATTGGGAATACAATGATTACATATTGCATTTGATTCTAGTAATGGGTTTTCATGAAAAAAGATTTAATATAGCATTAAATTCATCATCATTCAAATACCCAATCAATTCATACAAGATAACATAATCAATTTCTAATGAGAGAAAGAAACAAAAAAAACAAAGAAATACACTTGACCTAGGTCGTCGGCATCTATGTCACCTTTGAACCAATGTTGGGAACTTAGCCTTCCATAGGTCTCCTAAACAAAAGGTTTAGCCCCCTCCAAGAATAACCCAACTGAAACCCCTTAACAACACCTCCCTTCTCTTCTGTTCTCAAGCCTTCCTCCTTACTATTCACCGATTTGACAAATAAACATTTATGGACCACCCTACTCTTCACCCCTTTCTTTTTTGGCAAACTCTCTTCTGTTATGTTTTTCCACTATTGCCTTTTCTCCACTCTTTGTTCTCTCCTCGCAACTCCCTTGGTACTATTTGTGATGTGACAAATTAAGATTGTTGGTCTAATGCTCTTGTTCATGTCTTGAAAACCCTTCAGCTGCTGTGTCTGTGAAACGCAGTTGTCTACATTAAACAAAGATGCTGTCGTCGTCCGCGTAAAACGCATACTGCATTTTACTGCTTGGTTGTGCTACCGTTTTGGTCTTTCTGCATGGACAGTTCCACTTCTCTTCATGCTTCTGCATCTTCTTTATAGACTGCTACCATTTTTGCTTCATTCCAGCTGATGTGCTTTTTTATTTGGCAGCTTCTTGGTTGTCATCTTTTGTGTTTTCTTTTTTCTTTTTTTCTTGTCTTTTAATTTTCTTCTTCTTACTCCATTAATATTTGTGCATTATTCTATGTTTTTTTTTAGTATTTGGCATGTGTTTCTTGCGTAATAGTTTATTATTGTTGTATTTTAATATTCATTTTGTATGTTTTCGTTTTGTTTGATGTTCATTGTTGTTTTTTTATGTTTGATTTTGATTTAGGGTAAGAATTGGTCTTTTTTACATAGGAATGAAGATTGAGCAACTTGGTGATTGAGGTAGAGATTAAAGAGGATAAGAGAAGAGGAAACATTTTGTTACAAGATCCCACGATTGTGGGAATCACAATAATTCCCACGATCGTGGGATGTTTTATTTGAGAAACTATGCGGGGTTCAATTAAACTTTAGGTTTTCTGGACTATATAAGACAGTAAACCCTATGGAAAAAAAGAGGACATGGTACCTTTGTAGAGAAGAGCCTCCTTGAGTGAGAAATCCAAGTTTTGAGTCTTAAAGAAGGTGGAGATTCAAAGACTATCAATCACAATTGGTAAAATAGCACATCAACACCAAAATTTCCAGATTTTGGCAAAGAAGAGAAGGAGTTTTCTTTATTTAATTTTTGTCATTTTTATCTCTTCTAGTCTTTGTAAGGTGGAATATTTGAATGTTGGTGATGTTATAGAGACCATGAATGGCTGATTTGTTTTTAAGGATTACTTTTTATTAATTTGAATGAAAGTTGTCTTTGATGAATGTTGATTATATTTATACCTTACAATAAATTTAGAAATTAAGTAGGGTAATCTCTGTAGGATCGTACAACAAGAGTTGGCATTCTATAGAATTGCATTCATCACAACATTAATTGATTAGTTGAAAGAGAGATCTTGGTTAATTTAATTGGTCACCAATAGGATAATAACTAGTTAAATTGGTGGCGTGATTAGGTAGATTGAGAGATTGCTTAATAAACTTCATTTAATTGGATTAGGGAGAATTAATTACACCTTGAAAGAGGGTAGTTAATATAATTGGACATCTTAGGTGAGATACAATTCGATTAATAAAATAGAAGGGAGAAAAGATAGGGAGAAAGTGATCTCTACTCATTAAAACCTTGAATTCCAATTTTCTTCATTTTGGTATTGTCTATTGTTCATTTTTAGTCATTTAATTTTGATTTAATTTTTCAATTTATTTTCATTAAAAAATTTTGTTTCTTAAACAAAGTGTAATCTAAATTAGGTAGTTTCTAGACATCAATCCTTGTGGGATCGATATCTACTTTCTAACTATAAGTCACGACCCATATATTTGCAATTTTTTAGTGTAAAACTAATAGACTATTTTGCAAAATCAATCAATTAAGATTTTGGCACCATTACTGAGGATTGTTTGTTTAACATCTTGTGTAATTTAGATTACTCTGATTTAAGAGTTTTTGATACTTTTCGTTGTGTGTTTGTAGGTGTATGAACACAAAGAGCAAGAGAAGATCAACAAAAATTAGTAAAGAAGAAGTTTAGGGCGTAAATTAGAGAAATATCAAGACATCCTAGAGTGAGAGTGAGATATCTGAAGAGCTAGATGCCAATAAGAAATGAAAAGAAATGATGGAAGATAGATGTTATATGGAGCAAGGAACTTTTTTTAATTACAATGAGGCACAATATGGTTGGGGAAGTAATGATCCTTATTAGAACATGTACACTACGGGGTGGCAGAATTATCCAAATTTCTATTGGTCCAATAATGCAAATACTCACATTGGACATCAAGACCTATATGAATTTCAACAAGACTGACTTGGATCTTTGGAGAACAAAATGGACAAGTTGATGGATGTTTTGGGGTCTAGAATGAAAAATCGATAAGAGAAATAAAATTGGATGCTTTCGAGTCAAGAGAAAAGACAAAAGAGGATGGAGGCAAAGTCTGATCAGATTGTGAAGAACCATGCCTCATCCATCCACAATCTGGAGATTTAGGTAAGACAGCTTTCTCACGAATTTTGTAAAATAAGTGTGGAAGACTCTCTGAGAAATATGAAATTACATTAGCTAGAGCAATATGAGGCTATCAAACTTAACAATAAGGAAGAGATAAAAGAACCAGTGGAACACCAAGTTGAACCCCACCTTATTAAAGACCAAGAGACGATGAAAGCGTATGAAGAAAAGAATGCCAACCCTCCCCTTTATTCACTAGTTCTTGATAGATCATATACGAACATCAAAAACTCTTAGGTAGATGTTTATGAAAAGAACCTTATCCTTTCGATTAATGATGTCCAATTGACATGCAATGTAAATGATGTATTAAAGAATCCGAAGGATAGTAGCTTATTTAGGATAATTTGGATCTTCTGAAGAACAAGCGGAGGAAGAACAGATGAAAACAGACATCAATTTTGAAAAAGCTATGAAAGTCTTTATTCATGAAGCGGAAGAAGTAGGGGAGACAAAGGTGATTAAGGAATAAAGAAAACAACTCACCTTTGTATAGGGCAAACTGTTGGATTCAATGGAAGATTCAGGGAGTTTTGTTATTCCCTGTAATGTTGACAGTTCATTTAAAAAAAAGAAATTATTGAGATTAATTAGCTTGCGTAATGTTATCAATATTGTCCTTTTCATTATTTTGCAAGCTGTAGCTAACTTACAAGATACAAAATGATATTGAATGAAAAAGGTGGAAGCAAGCCGTTCATAATTGATTTTGACTGAGTTTCCAAGGATAGAGCGTCGAGCTACCAACGTTAAAAGAAGCGCTGCATGGGAGGCAACCTATGGAATTCTATTTCTTTTGATTGTTTTGTCTACTTATTTAGTTGAATTATTCAGTTATAACTATGTTTGATTTGAGTTTCATTGATGTTTATTTAGATTTTATGTGAATTTTAACTTGTTTTCTATTCAAATTTCTTGTTGGTAATATTAATTTGATGTGTTTATAGGTTGTGGGATCATTAAGAATGCATGCTAGGCTTGGAAGAAAGTTTAAAAGTCAGGAAATTGCACCAACCCATGATCATGCGAATTAGAGAGTTTCCCACGACTATGGAAGACTTTCTAGAAAGTTTCTGGAGAGTAAGAGGGTATTCCCACGATCATGGGAATCCCATCCCTCTCCTCTTCATCTTTCATTCACTCTTCAAATTTTCACACCCTCTCTCTCTAACCTACAAAACCCACTCTTCCATTCTCTAAAATCTTTCATCTTTTACTAGATTCTTGGTATTTTCTTCATCTCTTTTCGTAAATCTTTCAATCCTTTACTCTTATTATGCATTAATCATTTAAAAATACAAGGATTTGGGAAAGATTTTTCCCCTCTCTCTGTCTAAAAACCAAATTCATCTCTCTTTCTCTTACTTTTGCAGATTTTCATCTTCCAATGACTCCAAAGAAGATGGCAACTCAAAAATCGGCCGACGATTTGCACCTTCAAGTTTTCGGTGAAGTTAAACCTGATTTGGCAGTAACCTTTCATGCCCCATTCCCCATTTATTCGTAGGATGAAGGTATGTGTTTTTAAGACCTTAGAGATAGGGAATTGATTACTCCTCGATACTCTGATTTTGAATTATTAGAAACCATAGGAGTGAGGCGAAATATGGAGCGATTAGTTGCGAACATAGGTTGGAATAGATTCATTCATTATGATATGCCTATTTACCCTATGATGATTATTAAGTTTTTCACTACGATATGTTATAACCCTAAAATAGATATATTCTAGTTTAGGTTAGCTAGCGATGTTCGTAAACTTGATTATCATATCATTCGTGCAATTTTTGATTTATCAAATACAAAAATTCTAGATGATCACAATGACTTTAATGTAGATAATTACTGGAAAACTCTAACAGGTGAACCTAGTTTTGACTCTTAAAATGCACCCAACACTTTAATCTGAAGCGTCGAGCATTTACTTTTGCGTAAACTCATGAGCTTAACGGTGTTTAATAAAAGTGGAAGTAATAAATGCTCAGCCAAAGAATTTTTCTTTCTTTGGTGCATGGATCGAAAAATATAAATTAATACTTCTTATCGAATTTTTCGATCGATAGTAAGTATTGTGAATAAAAAGAGCTCTTATTTTGGCACTCTCATATTGTTACTACTTTGGCTTTATTTTATAACTTTAATGTGGATACTGTACGTTCAACTTAATACGATATGTTTGACATATCTTATTTGAGGCACTCTGAAATTTTGGAGCTCTATTCTATAGAATTCTGCAATCCTCAAATGCACACTACAATGAAAAACAGTAAGGACAAGGATACAGCCGCTTCTCGACCCCCTCCACATCCCTAGCTGTACTGGAGCCATAAGAAGAAGTAGTGGAATAGGAACCAACTGCACCAGTAGAGGTCAACAGATTTTAACAAACCCTCGACTAGATGGCCTTCAATAATCAACATATGACATTGTAAAACAATGAGCCCAGCACTCAGATGAGGCAAATCCACAAGGAGCAGCGATACATGAAAAAGAAATTCCTCAAATTCTTTCGGAGGAATAATTTTGAAGCCCCTTCGCCAACATCGTCGCCACCGCAATCTCCATATCCCTTCTTACCCTAAACCTTTTACATTGTTTTAGTTACGTCAATAGTTTTTTATGTCTTTTGTTTGATTTGATTTCTTTTGTTTATGTTGCTTTCTTTTGTTTGGTTTTATGTATTTTGTTTGGTTTGATTTCTTTTATTTGGTTTGATTTTTTTGTTTGGTTTCATGTCTTTTGTTTGATTTGATGTCATTTTCTTTATTTTATGGTGGTCTTGACAAACTAAGGACAATGTGCTATTGAAGTGTGGGGAGGCGATATTTGCTTTGTCAATTACATCGTGTTAATCATTGTTTGCATTCTGTTAAATAAGATGCATGTTTAGGCATATCATGTTATTTTGTGTTAAGCAATGGAACTGCATTTGAATCATTTAAAATTGTATTGCCATGAGATTTTGTCATGCTAGTTGGAATTAGATTGAATGCATGCTTAAACTTGGATTAGGCTACTTGAGTGGAAAGTGAACTATGTTGAGTGATGAAAAGTAGTTGGTTACACAAGTTTACTCACAATTTGACATTTGAGCAGTGAGATAGTATAGAGATGTATAATGAATTTTCATTTAAGTCAATGTGAGGATTGAGCCTATATGACTTCATCTTTAGTCATTCTATTTCTTTGTTGTGTGATGCTTCCTTAGGTTATTACCTTCAGAACTTGCTTTGAATCGGTCTGAGTCTACTAGATGCATGCTTAATAGAGATGATTAAGGCCCTTTTGTGTTAACCTTTGGCTTAAATGACTCACCTTTAATTATCCCTTGCCACCCTTATTGAGCCTTAACCATGTTTTTTCTTGAAAATACCTAAAACTTTTAAAACCTAAAACCCCATTAAATTACCCATTCACAAGCTTAGTAGAGTATTAAGTAATACATTAGTTAGGATCATTGTGAAAATTTTTACCGAGATGAGTTAAGGATACTTCTAGTTTTGAATAATATGGTAAATAAAAAAATGAAAAGACAAAGGAATAACACTTGAGTAACATAAATAAGTGAAGAGTAGTAGCATATTAACACATATGTATCTCGGAATCATGTTTTATTACCCCTTTCTACCTGCTTTTTACTTTACGAATGCTTATGTTAAACCCCTTATGCTCTTGACCCACCTTAACCCTTAGTACATTATAACCCCTAAACAAGTCCTTTTGATCTATTTATGCATGCAATCATTGTAGAAGCCTATGGTAGTGTAGTTTCCTATAGGAAGTTTGAGCTAAACACTAACCATCAAACACTTAAGAGAAACGAGTGAAACCATGAGGAAGATTCATTTTGTATCTATACTTATCTTTGAGTGATGGTGCCATTTGTTGAGTTTGCTTATATGCACTAACGAAAAAGTAGTCATGATATGTGTAGTAACTTGATATTTAAGTTGGCTAAAATTTAAAGGATTGTATGCTTTGATCTTTGTGAAAATGAAGTGGTAGAATTAATCAGTTGTATTTATTTTGCTTAAGGACAAGAAAAGATTTCAGTGTGGGGAAGTTAACAGTTGTGCATTAGTCTATGTTTTTCTAAGTATTTGGCATGTATTTTTTGCATAATAGTTTATTATTGTTGTATTTTAGGATTCATTTTGTATGTTTTCATTTAGTTTGATCTTAATTGTTGTTCTTTTATATTTGATGTTAATTTAGGGTAAGAATTGATCATTTTTATATAGGAATAAGGATTGAACAAATTAGAGATTGAGCTAGAGACCAAAGAGGAGAAAATAAGAGGAAGCATTCTATTGCAAGATCCCACGATCGTAGGAATCATGCCAATTCCCACGATCATGGGATGTTTTATCCAAGAAACTATGCGGGGTTCAATTAAAATTTAGGTTTTCTGGACTATATAGGATATTAAACGCCTATGGAAAAAAGAGGATGTGATACCTCTGTAGAGAAAAGCTTACTTGAGTGAGAAATTCAAGTTTTAAGTCTTGAGGAAGGTGGAGATTCAAGGATCATCAATCACAATTGGACAAAGTAGCACATCAACACCAGAATTTCCAGATTTTGACAAAGAAGAGAAGGAGTTTTCTTTATTTAATTTTATGTTATTTTTTATCTCTTCTAGTTATTGTAAGATGGAATATTTGAATGTTGGTGATGTTATAGAGACCATGATGGCTGATTTGTTTTTAAGGATTACTTTTGAACTATCTTGTTAAACTACTATCTTATTGATTTAAATGAAAGGTGTCTTTGATGAATGTTGATTATATTTATACCTTACAATAAATTTAGAGATTGAGCAGGTTAATCTGTGTAGGATCATACATTGAGAGTTGGCATTCTATAGACTTACATTCAGCATATTAATTAGTTAGTGGAAAGAGAGATCTTGGCTAATTTAATTGATCACCCATAGGATAACTTAATAACTAGTTAAATTGATGGCGTGATTGGGTACATTAAGAGATTGCTTAATCAACTTCATTTAATTTGATTAGGGAAAATTAATTACACCTTAAGAGAGAGTAGTTAATATAATTAGACTTCTTAGGTGAGATATAATTCAATTAATAAAATAGGAGGGAGACAAGATAGGGAGAAAGTTATCTCTAGTCATTAAAACCTTAAAATCTAACTTTATGTTTTCGGTATTGTCTATTTTTCATTGTTAGTCATTTAATTTTGATTTAATTTTCCAGTTTATTTTCATTAAACAATTTCGTTTCTTAAACAAAGTGTAATTTAAATTAAGTGGTGTCTAGACATCAATCCCTGTGGGATCGATATTCACTTTCTAATTACAAGTCACGACTCGTATACTTGTGATTTTTTAACGTAAAACTAGTATACTGTTTTACAAAATCAATCAATCATCTATAAGAAAAATGAAAATTAATCTTCAGAAAACGACCCAAATGTAGTGCTTTCATCTCACTATAATTTCTTTGCTTCCAAATTGTACCCAAAATCATATATGAATTAAAGTATCTTAAATATTTTCGTATCATTAATTGCTAAGTGTAAATGATTAAATGTATCAACAATTAAACACATATCAATTTCCCCCATACTTAGCTTTTAGCCGTCCTTAGGTAAAACATCCAAATTAAGCTCAAAGGCCCGAAACATTTACTCAATTCCCATATTTTCCAAGTCTATATAATCACAACCAAAGATGAATGACTTTCAAAAATCATAGTAAGAATTCAACATTCAATGCTTCTACTCATGATCAATCAACAAGCATCATCTTCAGAAACTGGGCAATCTAATGGTAGACTTGGAAAATATGTTTAAGTAAAATATATCTATAGGTACACTCAACACCATTCACGATCATGACAATCCATAACTTTGTATACGATTTCATTTCTCCGCCACTATAATTCAAATGCAAAATCATGAATTAAAGGACTTTTCAAGGTTGTAATGTGGGCAAAGGTAAAGTGAAATGTATTTGGGTCAAGAAGCTTGAAAGCCATCAAAGCTAGTGAAACAATGCAACACTCAATGTGACATCAAATGCATAAGTTAACACTCATTAAAAATTGGGTACCGTTAGCCATGACAAATGCAACATTTATATTTCACAACCAAATTCAGCTCCCACATACAAACCACATGAAGCATACACCAATCTAATGGAATCACTCATACAATTTATGCCAGCAACACATTGAAACCACAAGAGTGAACCTTCCAAGCCAATATATACCTCATGTTCAACATACTCAAATAACACATCCATTACAACTCTAGGAAGATGCATTCATTATAAATAACTTTGCAAACTCATATGCACTTCTTCCTTAGTAAATATATTTAAAAAATATTTCATTCTTTTTCTTTTTCGTCTTTCTTTCTTTTTCTTTTTCTTTTGTTTTCTCATTTTATTTTCTTTTTCTTTTTTCTTTTTTCTTTTCATTCTTTCTTTTCCTTATAAAAATTAAAATAAACTACATCAACATGAGAATTTCAATAATAAGGCATAACAAAACATCCCAACATTAACCAACCCACAAATATGTACACCCCCACACTTACACTTTTCTACATCCACAAACTCACCAATCAAAAATGTTCCACTAGCTTTATGGCTTAGGTAGGACATTTAGTTAAGTATAAAGCATGTAATATGGTTAATACAAAAAGAAAGGTATAAATCTCAAAAGGGTTTATCAAGGGAAAAATCATGTCAACAAGATAGGTTATTTAGCTACTGTAGTTTATGGGGGGAAAAAAGAATGCCTAATCATATCCATATTAATGCATGTGATAAAAATGTGGTGTTGAATATAAATTCAATGCAAAATTGGGATGTGCATGTTATGCAGGTCACACATTATCAAAAGACAATGAGTCTGATATGGATGTTTCAGTCTAATAAGTCTCAAAATCTCACTGGCTTTGTTTACCACTAGTCATTACTCTTTTAAAGATAATGCACATCAACCAATCACAAGAGCAAAAGTATATGCTAAAGTTGCTATGGCATTCTCTAGCCAATTCACACTCTAATCATTATAATCCTAGAATCAATAGAAAAAAGAATATGTTTATTTTTTTGTTTTATTCTTTCTCTCATTTTGATTGGAAACTTAAAACAAGCAAGAAACAAACCAATAAAGAACACATGTGCATGTAAAAAGAAATGAAAAATGTAAAGAAAGGAAATTTACTTTCCTTGGGTTGCCTCCCAAGAAGTGCCTTTGTTTAGAGTCGCTGGTTCGACTCCATGTTTCCTCCTCATGTCACAAAATTGGGATCTTCAGGTGTCACATGTGGCTCCTCCACGTGAGGTTCTTTAGGATAGGGTCTTAGTTGATGATCCGTCATATTCAACATCTTCCCTATCCTCTGACTTTCAATCTTGACTGAGTCCATACACTCTAGAAAGATCTCAAATGTCTCTTCACCGTTTTTTTCTTCATTTAATTCCTCTAACCTACTAGGTAAAGTAAAGATTCAGTCTCAACAATAATTATGAACTTAGTTTTTACCTCTGAGATAAAAGATGTATCTTTTTATACTTCGAGCTCCTCCTCACCTTCTTTGACACAAGCAATTCGTTGAGGGTTGACCTCAAAATTCTCAAGCTCCTTGTCACTTTCATTAGATACACCTCGGGTTGATATGGTTGCATCTCTTTGCTTTGTGATTCTGGTCAGTTGATAGCTTCCATCAATTGATCCACTTGACTAGTCAAGTTCTTGATTATAAAACTTATTTCCTGCTAGAATTGCAAATTCTTCCAAAGATGTATCTGAGTCTTGATAGGAAGCTTCTGGTATGTACGGGAATTACTGTGGTTCCTGCAAACTATCATAGAAGTAATTTGGCTGATTATCCCGTCCATAACAAAAGTTAGGTTGATCAATTCAAACATTGTTATAGAATTGAGAATATGAATTAAAGAAAAATTACTCCTATCCATGTCAAATTTAATTTTTAAATTTTTTATAAAATGAAACAAAAAATGAAAAGATTACGAAATAACTAAAAAGAAACCAATTATGAAAAAATATATACAAAACATCAATTAAAATCAATAACAAAAACTAAATACCGCATTCCATGGCAATAGCACCAAAATTGACAGGCGCGTCGTAATGCTAGTCAAAATAAAATAATTAGACTACTACTGTAGCAGTGATGAATCTAGGTCGATCCCATAGGGAGTGTTCAGTTAGCTTATGAAATGAAATTAATTGATGTTTAGTTAATGGGGGTTTTGGATTTAATAAGAAAATAAAATAACATAAACCTAATAAAAACAATTTAAAAAGAACATGCGAAAAATGTTAAAATTGGAGAATTCGGTAAAGATCTGGTTCTTTGGTTCAATCTCAACCTATACCTTAATTAAGTATAATTTATTGATTTGTTGTTATTTTATATCTATTAGCAATTATCGGTCGTTGATTAACAGCAAGCTCTGTTAATCCTGATTTTTCCTTAGATACTAGTTAATTACAAAGCGGTCACTAACTAACCCTAGCTATTAAGGAAATATAGAATAAGCTCTCTAAGTTTATCCAGACAGCTGCCATACGAATCAAAAAAATAGACCAATCTAGTTAATAATCACACAAACTCGAATTATTTAACCTATGTTATGTTATTTGTAATGATTCAGAACCATTAGTTGCTACACATGAATTGGGAATATAAAGATTACATATTGCATTCGATTCTAGCAATAGGTTTTCATGAAAAACGTTCAATAGAGTATTAAAATCATCATCATTCAAATACCCAATCAATCCATACAAGATAACATAATCAATTTCTAATGAGAGAAAGAAACAAAAAAACAAAGAAATACACTTAACCCAAGTCATCAGTGTCGATGTCACCTCTGAGCCAGTATCAAGAACTTAGCCTTCTATAGGTCTCCCAAAAAAAAACTTCAGCTCCTCCAATAATAACCTAACCGAAACCCTTTAACAAAGCCTCCCTTCTCTTCTATTCTCAAGCCTTCCTCCTGACTATTTACCGATTTGAAAAATAAACATCTATGGTGTAGCGCCCCGATACCATGGGGTACATACCGGATCACCTTGGGAACATTCCAGTATATAACATGTGGTAATGGCACGCTACGATCAGTCACAACACTCATTTAACATAGCATCATCTATCTTTATTTTCTTATAAAACATCATAAAGAAAGTCACAATATTTTAAAACAAACATTTTCCCCTTTCCATTTCATAAATCCAAATGTAATACATTGTAGCTTTTGAATAACCGTACATGTACATCATCATAACCTATCACAAAATAAGCTACATGAAAGAGGAAATACACAAAAAGATCTATCTAATCTTCCAATCTCAGCTGACCGACTTGTGAGTCATTTTTTCGCAATAGTACAAGAATTACACTTCTTGAACTGTCTCTTAGTAGCAAAAGTCCTCCCTCGGTCCTGAAATGTCAACGTGCAATTTTGGGTGAGTTTTGCGAACTCAGATGAGGTAACCATCATCGATGTTTCACTCAATTCATGTAACACATCACATATATAACATATAATTCACATCCTTGCATTTTGCATAAATTATCACATATCACAATCTCACTTAAGGGTAAGACAATTTTGCATTTCAAAAAATCAAACATACTTATTAAAATGTATATGAAATACTCATGTGACTCTTTTCCAATTGTTACGTTGTTGTGACTGAGTGCCTAAACTATCCCACATCCATTGTGGATATCGGGCTCATTTATATTGTCCCTTATCCGTTGGGGATAGAGGGATCATTTTACATAGTGATCCTTTGGCTCTTATACACTTTCTAAGCTTTAAGCTCTTTTTCTTAATCTGATCTTTAAGCTCTTTTTCGGTGGCTACTCAGGTCATAATTCTCATTATCTGATCAAGCATTCATGTATGGAATGCATCTCTCATAATCAATCAATCATATCATGAAGCATTTAGTTCTTCACTTTTACATACAAGTAGCACTTCAATATCACATTCATTCATTAGAATTATCAGACCTTCATTGTCCGGAATCAACACAATCAAATCACATTCATTGGATAATTCAAACATAATATAAAACCAACAATTAACTGAGTGAGACAATGTAGGTTACCCATAGATTGCTCCCGAAGCTATTGCCTCGAAGTTCCGGCAATATGTAGATGTTGACGTTCCAATTGGTCCTCTATATCAAGCAATATACATATATAACACTTTTGCATAATATAAGTATTCATTTATGCACATTTATGTACATGAAATATGCACAATGCATGTTCATGACAATTCCGGGTATCGCTCTATCATTCTCGTCATGTAAACATTCATATTTCCAAATTCACATAAGTATCGTTTATACTTATGTTTTATACCTCAATAAAACCATAAAAATCGAAATTCATGATTCCTTGGTCAATTCATATTTTTCCTATAACAACTTTCGGTTCCATTTTCCAAGTTCTTTTTAATAAAGAAAATGAAGTAATTTAAAGATACTTTCTGTTATAAAATTGTTCTCCTATCTCTTATGTTTCTAATGACACCAAGATCATTCAATTTGGTTCAGTATTCTATGAGTTATGCTCAAAATATTACAGTGTTATAAAATTGCACAACTCATATCTGTTAGGTCTAAAAATGTAATCTGAAACGTCAAGGCATAGTTAGACCAAAGTGTCTTCATGAAAGTTGTATCTCTTTTTCTTATATTTCCAACGATATAAATTTTGGAATTTTTTGACTTCAGACGCAAAAAATATTGCCTTTTGACGAAGCATAGGTTTCAGACAAGGCACCAGACGAAGCGCTAGACAAAGCATCATATGAAGAAATTTTGACCCTCTAGATGAAAAAAAAATTTCAAGTCTGTATGAAAAATATATCCATATATCTCTAGTTTAATCCAGATCAAGAATCGTCTCATTTGGATAACTACAGAATAAGTTATGGCTAAAATACAGATGCATGTTCAGTGATAGTACTCTATCCAGCACATATCTAACTTCATTATCACTCTACTCTGTCTCAACCTATCATCCTACTTCTTCTCATTTCATCAAATAACATTAACTCACTACCAATTAGAGCATGATATCTTTATTTTTACACAACACCCACGTTAAAACACATTTATGAAAACCCATGATCAATCATCAAATTTCTCATCATACATGTTCTATTTAACACTACCCATGAAGATTAAAGCTTAAATCACTTGATTTAACTTCAAACTCTTCAAGAACACCAAGAACCCTAACTTCTCCTACAACTCATGTACCTCATCATGGAGGTTGGAAGATTTAGGTTTTCTTGTGCTAATGAAGAAGATAACATGAAGGAAGTAGTAATTGAAAGATGAGAGCAAGGTGTTGCTAGTTGGGTAAGTGAAATCATGGAAGTGAAGAAGAGAAGAAGAAAAGAGATGGAGAAGTAGACAATCAAAAAAATGAGAGGAGAAAGAAAGAATGAAAGACAAAGCAATTAGTCTTTCATATTAAAAGAATTGTGGGTAAGGCATGGCTTGGCCAGTGACACATGTCTCTTGCCACTTGTCCTTTTCCTATTGATTCACCATTGCTTCTTTTGTTTAATTAGTCAATTTGTCTCCCAATTCTAATCCAATTATGTTGGGCCCCAGATTTTTTTTCTATAGTTAAGTATGATTTAAATGAATTATGAGGTTTTGATGAATTTAATTTTTGGAGTTATTTTTATGCTAATTTTAGTAAGATTATATGACATATGTTAATTGAATTAAAGGGCATTTGGAAGACCGCATAAGGTTAAAAGAACCTAAGCTTAGAAGGAAGGGTAAAGTGGACTTTTAGCATTCATTAAGGGTAAAAAGGGAAGAGGAAAGTGTTGTGTTGGTTATTAGAAGGAGAAAAACGTGAATTGAAGAGAGTGAAGTGAGAGAAACAAAAATTAGAAGATAGAAGAGGGAGAGAGTGTCGTTAGAGAGAAATGAAAGGAGAGAAAGAAAGCTAAGCTAGGTTTTGATTTCTTTTAGTCTTAAAAAGTGATTTTGAAGTTGTTCAAGAAGGGAAAAAGGAAGAGGAGGATTAGAGCTTCCACTAGAGCCAACAATCTCACTATTTGGTGAAGATTCAAAGTAAGTTTGATTTTAATCTTTTGAATTTTTGACAGGGTTTTGGTTTATAAAGCTTAAGAAATGTATGGGTTTAAGAATTCTAGGATCAATTTTAGTGAATATGTCTTATGGGTTCTTGAATTTGAATCCCTATTGAATGGAAATTTTGTGTTTGAAAAAGGAATCAAAGAAGGCAAGAGGAGCAAGAGTAGAGGTATTTTTTAGCAAAGTTTTAAGCAAAGAAATTCAAGGTAGGTTTCATGTTTATAATTAGATAATGAGCCATTATGTTTTCTTTTTAGTCAAGAAAATAAAATGATTTTCCATTGCTTTATAATTGTGGCATTTATTGCTTTTGAATGATTTGAGAAGTATCAATGTGCTTGATATTTGAATTTTGTTGATTAATTGTGAAAAAGATGATGGAAGTGCTATGAAATATTTCATATTCATGAGAGACAGGTTTTGAAAATATGCCATTTGGGCAATATGTTTATAAGTTATGAAATGCACGTTATATGGGTTGGTTCGGTCCCTTAAGTATGTCAAGTGTACTTTGACAAAAGACTTCTCCCGCCTGCCCACTAGTGGTATGGAGCTTGTTCACGGACTCCCATAAGTTCACGGCTACGAAAAACCATTTTGTGGGAATGCGATAGTATGTTCTATTCACGGCTACACAGAAACCTTATGGGAAATGTGAAGTACGTTCTGTTTTGGACCTACCTAAACCATTCTAATGTGTTTATGTGTACATGATTTGTTTTATTGTGAATTTGGTTGAAAATTTAAGAACCATTTGTTTTATGATTCAATAAGAATTTTCTATGATAATGAACATTTTAAATGGTTTTGCTTGTTATTTGTTATAAACTTGTTACCTACGAGCTTTTAAGCTCACCCCTTTTCATCCCATCTTCAGGTGAAGAAAATGAGATCGAGTAACCAAGAGTCGAGGCATCACTTTATTTTTGCAATGTTCCTGTATATTAAGTTAGATTTTGTAAAAGCAAGACTCTAGATGCATTTCGAGAATTATTGAGTTTGGTATCTTTTGTATTTTGAATTTTGGATATCGATGATGTAATGTGGCTTGTAATGCCATTAAAGTTTTGTAAACTTCTATTTTGTTGTTAATGAAATATGGATGATGTGAGTTGAAATTAGATGTTCTTGGAAGAGTTATCCAATTGAGTTGATGAACTTTGAACATGAATCGTTGATATATATATACATATAAGTGAGATATTATGGAAAAAGGAAAGATAGGGTTTTTGTGATTGATGAAACTTAGTTGTAAGGGATAAGTTGAATGAGTAGATATTAGGTAGTTTAATGAAGTAAAGTTGGTAGTTGAATGGTTATGCTCATGACTTTCCAACTTGTACATTGCAAATTTCAAATTTTTCATCAGGGTCAAATTGGGTTCTGACTTCAGAAAAAAATATGTATTGATCTACACTGAATTAGATAAAGTTATCTTCTTAAAAGTTGTAGATTATTTTTCTATCTTTCCAATGATATATAGTATGAAATTTTTTGACAATGGAGTTGAGAGATATGATCATTAGAAGTTTAGGATGCTGCTTAGGATGGGCATTCGGGACAGCTACGTTGTTTTGAAATTTTTACCCTTTTAGATGCAAATTTTGCTTTTAATGTCTTCATGAAAGCTATATATTTAGAATTCTTCTTTAAAACGGTCTTTGAATGACCTTAATCCGATATTTGTAGTGATAGTTATGTCATTTTCTCTAAAATAGGTCTGAGGAAGAAATGCAAAGGAGGAAGTCGCGATCGCGACTTTGCTGATTTTCGCGTAAAGCCACAGGTTCCGATCGCGACTAGTCGCGACCGCGACTTTGCTGGTGTTCCCAGATCTGAATATGTTTCACTCTTTTGACCATAACTTTGTCGTCTGACTTCCAAATGACCTGATTTTAAAGCATTGGATTTGTAACACATTTGTCTACCACTCCATAAAATATTTTAGCTTTTGGTATTGATTCGAAAAAGATTGATAGGATCAAAGTGAGGGTATCAATTGGAAGAACATAAACTGGTCATTTTTACTAAATATGCTTCAATATTTTGATGACATCTTGATCTTTAGAGCTCCAAATGAGATAATTATTGTTTCTAACTAAGATAGAGACATATATCTACAAATTATCTGAAGGAATCGAATTTTAATTCAGTCCCTAAGACTTTCAATTTCTGGAGTAAAGTTGGGTATGGTGTACTGTTTCAGTGCAAAAAAAGTCTGGAAATGTTTGGCCTATAACTTTTAGATTTTTTAACCAAATTAAATGATTTTATTGTCATTAGAGACTTAAGACAATGGGGAACAAATGTTCTGAAGAGGCCCAATATAAAATCCAATTTGAGTTTTCCCAAAGTCTGTTCGGAAACAGGAAGAGTGAGTTCTTTTTGATAATTGATTGGTGTGGGCACGCCACCCTTGTGGGATGCACGTCCAGATGTCACTTAGGACGTCAGGTACGTGACTCGCAAGGGCGGGGTCCCAACAAATTAACTCCCAATTTTCAATGACATATGCTAGTTGACATTTTTCCTAGTCCAAAAATTCCCTAAATTTCATAAAATTCTCAAATTTCACTAAAAATTCTAAATCACTAATAAAATACACCAACTCAATTTTCAAGACATAAATTCACTATTCACATCATAATCACTTTAATAAAAATCATTTATACCCGGAAATGTCAAATGAGTGCATGTACAAATTATTGTAATGTGTGCAATAATCGATGCCACATACTTGATGCTATTTTATGCATGAGTATGAAATGCATTTTTCTAATCTCTCATTTTTATCTCTCATGTACGGTATTTCCAGGCTCTAACCCTTAATATGGGAACGGGATGTTATAATTCTCCCCCCCCCCCCTTAAGAAATTTTGTCATCAAAATTCTTACCTGATTGTTCAAATAAGTGGGAATATGTCTTCTCATATGTTCCTCCGTTTCCCATTTAATAACATCATTTGAATAATTCCTTCCTATTGACTACAACTGATAGGATCACTTAATTTTTTAGTTGCTTATTATGATACCCCTCTATCTAAACTAATTCCTCAATATCTTAGATTACCCGAAATTTTCACTTCCCGGGTCGTTAACACCTATGTCAGATCATATCGATATTTTCTAAACACACTCACATATAACACAGTACGATTTTGACACATCTCGGTGGGTAATACCAACTTATAAGTCAAAGGTCCTATGCTCTCAATAATGTCATATGGACCAATACATTTCGGGCTTAGCTACCCTCTTTAATGAACTGTAGCACTACTTGCCAAGGTGCTACTTTCAGAAACACTTTATCTATCTCTCTATATTTCATATCTTCAGTGTTGATCCACATAACTCGTTTATGTTTCTTAAATCACTTAATTTCTACTACATATTCATTTCACTTAACAACTGCATCTTGAATCAATTTTGACCTTCAACTATTTTTAGGCCTTTTTCTTCTAAATATAAGGCAGATGACTCTTTCTGTAGTATAATGCCTCTTACATTATCCTACCGATACCACTGTGATAATGATCATGTTCTTAGGAACTCCAAAATTTAATCTCTAATAATATCTCCAACAGTTAAGGCTGTTGGCAAACCAAACATTTAATCACACCTTCCATCACTTATTTCTTCATCTTCGGCCACTAAATGCTATCTCAGCATATTACTGCCAGGGATTTATAACATTGGTAGCAATGTATGCTTCCTCTAATTTTCTTTCTCATTCATTTATATCGGTATGCATACTCCTTACTTCAATCACAATATATCTTTTTTCCCCAATTTAACTCAAAATATGAATTCATTTTCAATTCCTCCATAAGATTCACAAATTTTGAATCCTCACTAAAGGCTTTTCTAATTTTTTTCATATAGAACTAATCTTAAGTTCAATATAACTAACAACACTTCATTTTGCCGCTATTTCAACTCAATCATTCTTTGCTCATTATTGCATTAGATTTGGTAAGCTTTATATCTAAATTTGTGCTACATCGTTATTGGATTGTTTTGTTCAATGTATCATACTACAACACTAGTTTTACTGGGTAATATCCATTTGTATATCATAATCTTCAATTAACTCTATCCATTGACTCGGTCTCGTATTCAATTCTTTCTAGTTCAATCATCATCTCAAGCTATAATGATCTGTATATACCCAAAATGTTTCACCGTACATATAATATCTCCAAATTTTCAAAACGGTTTTGATTGCATCACATTCTAAGTCATATGCTAAATAATTTAAACTCATAAGACCTCAACTATCTCGATGCATATATGTGATCACTTTACTGTGCTGCATCAGATTACAACCTAATCTCTGGTGTGAACATCTATATAAATTAAATAACCTTGAGATCCAAATGAAAATAGCTAACACCGGTGTTGTAATCCATTGGTGTTTTTAATTCCTCAAAATTTCTTTTTACAATCATTTGTCCATCTGAATGACACATTTTTCCTAAAAAGTTTCTCACCTCATCATTACCTCTTCTTTCTTTAGGTCTACTAATATTCCATGTTCAGATATTATATAACCCAACATTTTACTTAATCAAGCTGAGATTCACTCTTATGGAACTTGACATCTAATTATTTTTCCTTCAAGATAAGTAAGGCTATCCTCAAGTGTTCAAATTGTTCTTCTCAACTTTTCGAATATATTTCATATATCATCTATGAACATAGTCACTAATCAATCCAAATAAAACTGGAACACTTTATTCATTAATGTCATGACTGTTGTCTGGGCAATTATCAACCAAAAAGGCATCGCCACAACTCAATTTGCCCATAACTAGTTCTCGAAATTCTTAACTAATTCTTCAATTAAGGTAATGTTATCTCATGTTTTTCTCAGTCTCTCGATTGATTCCTTTTCTCGAATGATTTTCTACATTTATTTGATTTTCTCTAATTTCTCATTGACTTATTCTAATGTCTGTACATTCGTACTAGTTTCTCCACACATTTCAAGTTTTTGCAAGTCTCAATTTTCTGAACATAACCATCAAGTCTAACTTATATCTCCTGAGCATATTTGTATAAAATGTAGTGCAGACCTAATTTCTCCTCACATTAGTAATAGTGATACCTCAATTTCAAGAATTCAGTCACGTAGTTGGATATTTTACATCAAACAGAATACATGCAATCTCAGTAGCATATTCATCAGATAGAATACATGCAATCTCAATAACATATTCGACTTCTTATGCTTGAGTCTCAGTTAAAAATAAGACTCCAATATTCACTGCTGATTTCTTCCTTCATCATTCGTTCTTAGAAGTAGACCATCTGGTCTACTTAACCTAATGTGGTGAAATTCTTCTCCGAAAGAAGATTTCTCACCACCATCATCTATACTACTCACGAAATCCTTATCGATCAACTATTTTCATCATTGCTTATTAGCCATTCTTAATAAATCAAAAAGATCAATTTCAACTATTTATAATATCTCAATAAGATCAATTTCTATCATACCTTACATGACCAGAACACTCTTTATAACAAAGCTAAGTGAAGCCATAAACACATCCATTTACTCTAATACCTTGGTATAGCATCAAGATCATTTCGTTTTATCTAGAGATGTATTTTTGACAATTCTCCAATTAATAACTTATGCTAAGGATATCTTAATCTCAATTGATTCTAGACAACATTTCCTTTTTTTTCTTACTACAATCATCGGGACTCTGCCACGATCATGACAGAACCAATTAATCTCATCCACGATCATGGCATGGGGACTATGCCACGATCATGTTCTTCTTTTTCCTCAAATCCATCACACATAATATCATCATTTACACTCTCAATCTATCCCCAATTGATCATCATAAACTCTTTCATGCGTTACTCTGATTCATCTTAAAATTTTAACTATGGGGATTAAAAAATTAAAAGCATTCATTAATTCATAGATCTCTTCCTATCTCTTATCCAAGTATATGATACATATGTGCTTCATGACATCATTTGTCAAGGTAATCACATTATCCAACATACATTCACAATAACAATTCAACTTGACCTAAGGGACTTTTACTTATCTCGTTATCATTCATCTCATCTTCCCATTTACATCTTACATATGTATATTCTCAATCAATTCAGAATCATAGAAGTATAGTCACCATGAAGTTCTGATGTCATTTCCGTTGACATATTCTTAAGCTAAATCATAACTCTTATCACATTAATAAAATAACCATTTTAAGTCCAATTTCAACCTCTCTAGGTTATAGTAAGAATTTGGTTTTCTTTGAACCTTACTTGTACACTTTAATTCTTGTCATTTATACTCATATCTCTACTTTTCTCAGTTAATCCACAAAATATATATACATTCAGATCAATATCAATTTATAGATACACAATCACAGCACAATTATGATATTATACTCAATGATACAGTCACAATTACAAATGCTCTGAACCTTTATCTATCATATCAAACCATGTACTATTTTTCATTTCTAGATATCTGTAAAATTCCATTTTCTCACATTCTAACAGATTATCAATCTTCTCATTACTTCAAACAGCTTAATTCTTAACGAATGCTTATGCATGTGACTCGTGTATATGCGACTCAAACTGAGGATCAATTGCCACTGCATGCTATGAGGTGTCTAAAATGCATGTACCTTTTCACATAGTTTGAAAAATGCCCATGTAAGATACTAAATCTGGGCTCTGATACCAAATTGTAGCACCCCACTCCCATAAGGCAGATTCCCGAACACATTGACTGTATTGGTTTTCTCAATTCATACAACACATCACACATATAACATATAATTCACATCCTTGCATTTTGTATAAATTATCACATATCACAATCTCACTTAAGGGTAAGACAATTTTGCATTTCAAACAATCAAACATACTTATTAAAATGTATATGAAATGTTCAAGTGACTCTTTTCCAATTGTTACATTGTTGTGACTGAGTGCCTAAACTGTCCTGTATCTATTGTGGATACTGAGTTCATTTATACTGTCCCTGATTCTTTGGGAATACAGGGCTCATTTTACATAGTGAGTCTTTGGCTCTTATACACTTTCTGAGCTTTAAGCTCCTTTTCATAATTTGAGCTTTAAGCTTTTTTTCATAATCTGATGTTTAAGCTCTTTTTCCATGGCTACTCAGGTCACAACTCTCATTATTTGATCATGCATTCATGTATGTAATACATCTCTTATAATCAATCAATCATGTCATGACGTATTTAGTTCTTGGCATTCACATATAAATAGCACTTCAATATCACATTCATTCATCAAAATCATCGAACCTTCATTGTTCATAATCAAAACAATGAAATCACATTCATTTAATAATTCAAACAAACAATTAACTGAGTGAGACCCTCTAGGTTACTCACAAATTGCTCCCGAAGCTATTACCTCAAAGTTCCGGCAACGTATGGATGTTGACGTCGTAATTGCTCCTCTATATCAAGCAATATACACATATCACACTTTTGCACAATATAAGTATTCATTTTTGCACATTTATGTATATGAAATATGCATAATACATGTTTATGACAATTCCAGGTATTTGCTCTATCATTCTCGTCATGTAAACATTCATATTTCCCAATTCACATAAGTATCATTCATACTTATAGTTTATACCTCAATAAAACCATAAAAATCAAAATTCATGATTCTTTGGTCAATTCAGATTTTTCCTATGACAACTTTCGGGTCAACTTTCCTTGTTCTTTTTGACTAATAAAATGAAGTAATTTGAAGATACTTCCTTCTATACAATTGTTCTCCTATCTCTTAAGTTTGTAATGACAATTAGATCATTTAATTTGTTTCATTATTCTACAGACATGCTGTCAAATTATACAACTCATATCTGTTGGGTCTCAAAATGTAGTCTAAAACGTCAAGGCATAAACTGCATCGATCTATGCAAAATTAGACCCAAATGTCTCCTGAAAGTTGTAGATCTTTTTCTTATCTTTCCAATGATATAAAGTTTGGAATTTGTGGACTGAGGACGCAAAAGATATGGCCTTTAGCCGAAGCATAGGTACCAGACGAAGCACTAGACAAAGCGCTAGATAAAGCATCAAATGAAGTGATTTTGACCCTCTAGATAACAAAATTTTTCTTTAAGGTCTTCATAAAATATATCCATATATCTCTAGTTTAATCTAGATTAAGAATCATCTCATTTGGATAACTACAGAACAAGTTATGGCTAAAACACAAATGCATGTTCAGTGATAATACTCTATCTAGCACATATTTAACTTCATTATCACTCTACTTTGTCTCAACATATCATCCTACTTCTTCTCATCTCATGAATAACATTAACTCACTACCAATTATAGCATGATCTCTTTATTTTTACATAACAACCACATTAAAACACATACATGAAAACCCATGATCAATGATCAAATTTCTCATCATATATGTTCTATTTAACACTACCCATAAAGATTAAAGCTTAACTTACTTGATTTAACTTCAAAATCTTCAAGAACACCAAGAACCCTAACTTCTCCTACAACTCACGTACCTCATTATGGAGGTTGGAAGATTTAGGTTTTCTTGTAGTAATGAAGAAGATAACATGAAGGAAGTAGTAATTGAAAGATGAGAGTAAGGTGTTGCTAGTTAGTTGGGTAAGTGAAATCGTGGAAGTGAAGAAGAGAAGAAGAAAAGAGATGGAGAAGTAGAGAGTCATGAAAATGAGAGAAGAAAGCAAGAATGAAAGACAAAGCAATTGGTCTTTCATATTAAAAGAATAGTGGGTAAGGCATGGCTTGGCAAGTGACATATGTCACTTGCCATATGTCCTTTTCCTATTGGTTCACCATTGCTTCTTTTGTTTAATTAGTCAATTTGTCTCCCAATTCTAATCCAATTAACTCCTATTTTTCAATGACATATGTCATTAAATTTTAATGTCATTTACCAAAAAATTCTACTACCATTTGACATTTATTTCTACTGCTATTAATTAATTGTTCTGCCACTTGGCATTTTTCCTAGTCTAAAAATTTTCAAAATTTCAGAAAATTCTCAAATTTCACCAAAAATTCTAAATCACTAATAAAACACACGAACTCAATTTTCAAGACATAAATTCACTATTAACATCATAATCACTTTAATAAAAATTATTTATATGAAAATGTCAAATGAGTGCATGTACAAATTATTATAATGTGTGCAATAATCGATGCAACATACATGATGCTAATTTATGCATTTGTATGAAATGCATTTTTCTAATCTCTCATTGTTTTCTCTCATTTATGGTATTTCCGAGCTCCAAATCTTAATATTAGAACGGTATGGTACATATAGACCACCCTACTATTCACTCCGTTCTTTTGTCGCAAACTCTCTTCTGTTATGTTTTTATACTACTGCCTTTTCTCCAATCTTTGTTCTCTTGTCGCAGCTCTCTTGGTACTATTTGTGATGTGACAAATAAAGATTGTTGGTCAAATGCTCCTGTTCACATCTTAAAACCCTTTGGCTGTTGCATCTGTGAAACAAAGCTCTTGTCTGTATTTAACGCAATTGTCAGAACGCATACAGCATTTGCGTAAAACGTAGACTGCGTTTTGCTGCTTGATTGTGTTGTCATTTTGGTCTTTTTGCATTGTCGTTTTCGCTTCTATTCATGTTGCTGCGTTTTCTTCATAAATTGCTATCGTTTTTGCTTCATTCCAGCTACTGTGTTGTTTTATTTTGTAGCTTCTTAGTTATCTTCTTTTTTGTTTTCTTTTTTCTTTTTTCTTTCTTGTCTTTTAACTTTCTTATTCTTGCTCCATAGAGACAAGTGAAAATTAATTTTCAAAAAACAGTCCAAATGTAGTGCCTTCAGCTCACTTTAATATCTTTACTTCCAAATTGTACCTAAAATCATATATGAATTAAAGTTATTATCTTAAATATTTTCGTATCATTAATCGCTAAATGTAAATGATTAAATATATCAACAATTAAACAAGTATCAAGAAGCAACTTAGACTTAATTCTAGATGAATGATATTGAAATTTGAGATTTAAAATGGTAACTTGATATTGTCCCTGTGTTGAAATAGTTTGTGATATTTGGTATATTTTTCACAATTATAAGTTGAAATGGCATGATGTTTGATGATATAGAAACTAGAGACATAGGGGAACAAATGTTTAGAAGACCTTAAAACCTAATTTGAATGCTTTCTATGTGAAAATTATGGAAAAAGTGGAGGTATGGATGGTCATAACCGTGACTCATCATGTATGATCATGATATAGTGAATTAAATTGATTCAGACGGTGTTTTTAAGAAATTGATAAGTTGGAATGAGTAAAATATGATTTTTAAGTGACTCTCGAAGTTAGATTTGGAAACGGAGAACAATAGGTCAGCTTACAGAAGTAAGCGAAAATACAATTAAGGTATGTGTTACATGATTAAATACTAATATCAAATTTGGGTAAACTAAATTTATAGTTTTTATGCCTTATTTCCTAATTTGGAAATAAATGCCCAAGCGAAACGTGCTTTGTGTACGTAAAGGTGAGGCACTGAACGTGTGAGTGTGTTTGGAGATAAGTTCGCAAAATTGTTAATATATTTTAATTATTTTATATAACTAAATTCTTTGCAAAAGAATTAATGACATGTGAGTGTTCTTTAAATTGATTTTATGAAAATGGTTTTCATTTGATTATGAAATGAATATTTATGTTGAGTTTTAGTTAAATGATATTTTTCAAGTGAATATTGCTAGCATAAGTGTATGCTTTGGCAATATATGAGTTTTAATTTAAAAGTTAAATTTTATATAATTGGCAGTTACATTAAAATAATTCATTTATGAATCCTCCCATACTTAATTTAGAAAATAAGATGAGTAGTAAATGTAAGAGTTGCTTTTGCCTATGGTACACCCATTGGCTTTATACATGTTATTATACTGGTATATTTATAGTGGTTAACCTATTATGGGTAAGTGATATAGAACCAGCTCCGTAAATAGGTGTTAACCAGTCACGGGTAAGCAATGTAAAACCAACTTCGTGACTTGTTACAGGTAAGTGATGCAGAATCAGTTCCGTAACTATCATTCTATAGTGGTTAACTTATTGCGGGTAAGGGATGTAGAACTAGCTCTGTAACTAGTGATTAACCGGTCACTGGTAAGCGATGCAAAACTAGCTCCGTGATTTTTGGCCTAGTTTACTATATGGTAAAGGAACTATGTGCTATGTTGAGTAAGAAAATTTCATGACAATAATAATTTCGCCTCCATTATTTATTTTAAAAGTGATTTGAGAGGTACCGTATGGTACCAATTCTAGAGATTGGCTTATTTTAGTATAAAAGTTTTCAGAAAACTTATTGCCACCATTATTTATTGTTTAAGGAAAATGGAATCTTCTCTATTATAAGCTTAATTTCGAAAAGCATTTTCGAATAGTATTTTAGAAAATTTTTGAAAATTTATTTTACGAAATGTTATGTTATTATCAAATTTGATGATACACAAACAAATTGTTAAGGAAAATATTTTACCATAAGTTTTATGATTGTATGTAATATTACAGTTATATTGTTATGAAAAGTTAAATTTTCTTATAAACTGATTACACTCACTGAGCTCGTTTAGTTGACCCTTATTTTTATGTTTTTAAACAAACCACTCCAAGTATGTATACAGGTGTTGCAGTAATTAGGACTTTGCCTCAAGATTAGTTGTATTGTCGGGTGCTGCTGTATTTGTGTTATTTTTGCTATGTAAGTGACATGTTTTAAGTTATTTTGGAAAGAATTCAAAAGTGATCTTGTGAATATTAGTGGAATTGTAACTATCTTTTCTTAATGAACTACGAGTGCTTTGAGAAAAAGGCATTGCTCTTGGCATCACTTAATTAGCTCTATATCTGCACATTCTCATATGCAGATAATCAAAATTCTTCTAATTCATTGAACTATAGCACCCTTTTTTTACTTATAGTTTTTAAGTCAAAATTTAAGAAATTTATGACCAGATATACTTTGTTCTCTATCTTATTAGATAAATTACATGGTTTCCTAAAGACTAACCTATATTGTTTCATTCTAATATGGTTTATTATAAGTAGTCTTATATTCCTTAGAGCATCATCTAGCTTTATTACCCAATCCTTCCTAGAATACTTAATCATCTTCTCTATAATAATTATGATTTCTTTATTTGATACTTTTACTTTGAGACTAGTTTGGGGGTAATAGGGAACCAATTTATGCGTGACTCTATATTTGTGTAATAATCTCTAAAATTCCACTTTGCAAAAACGATTTCCCATATCACTAAAAATTAGTCTAGGTGTATTAGATCGAGTGAATATCTTCTTTAGGAATTTAAGTAGAACTTTAGAATCATTAGGTAAAGATGTTGTTTTCACCCATTTTGAAATTTAATTTTCTACCATTGGGATGTACTTATTTTTGAAGGAACTCGTAAATGGACCAATGAAATCAATCCCTATCATATAATACACAAATTAGAATATTTATGATAGGCATTTATTGCTTATGGGATATGTTACCTACTCTTTGACATTCAACACAAAATTTTACATACTAGTGAGTATCTGTAAATATTCTTGAACAATAAAAACCTACTCTTAAAACCTTTGTTATAGTCTTTTTATCTCCAATTTGAGCTCTTGCTTCTCTTAAATGATAATGTCATAGTGTTGACTCTATCTCCTCTTTTAGTATGCATTGTCCTATTACTTCATTCACATAAATTTGAAATAAAAATGGATCTTCCTACGAGTTTTCTTTTTTTGCTAACATGAAATATATTTAAAAAGAATTCTTATTATTAATGTTTAGAATAGTCTAAAAACTAAGGGATGTGACTAAACACCATTCTGAAATATAGTTTTTCATCAAGGAAGTTATCATTGTTCAAGTTTGTATTTTTTAAACGAGATAGATGGTCTGTCTAAATTTTTGGTTCCTTTTTCCCCAATCTCCAAATCAAATTCTTGCAACAACATAATATTTTACATTACTAAAAAGTCTATTGTTTTTCTTTTATTTTAATCATATTGGGTAAGAGGCTCATCTTTAATGGTAGGAATTATTTGGTTAAAACTTCTTCACAAGACTTTCCTATATTATGATTGAGATTGATTGTAATATCTTCAATCACTGCTTAACATAATTAGTTAATAAAAATGAAAAAACCTCAGCCTTATAGCATTTTTCGTGCTGTTAAAAGTGTCACAAAATCTCTTAAAATATTATGATGTATGAATTAAGATCATCATTTAATAATCCATTGATCAAGCATATTATTGCAGCAATTCGATCATAGTTAATCTCAAAATAGTAATTTTTTTACAAAAAGACTGATGGTAGATTCCATACTTACAACAAATTATTTTGTATATTCCATCATTTTCTAAGTCGTTCTTCCATTATTTTAGGTTTTAAATCTTGTTTATCTTAGGTTTCTTATGTAGTATATAGATTTTGATCCTCTTCAAGGAAACCAAAGTCTTACCTCCTTATCATAAAATAACATCACACATTAAATCAAAACAAACCAAGTATAAAGAAAAATAAAATCAAAATTTTGTAAAGAAAATGAAAATAATGAAAATAAACAAAAAATTAGAATAATGGTTTTAAATATCCAAAAAAATGAATTTCTTCTAAGAAAACAATGTAAAAAACTTATTATAATATTTTCTTCTACTCTAAAGCTTTCTATGTTACTAATCTACTTTCCACAAACTAAGGCAAGTGGATCTATCATTAGTAAATATTATAATGACAAGTAGAAGTTGATCCTATAGGGAAGCTATATGGATCTTTAAAACTCTCCTATTATTATCTAATATAAAGAATTAAAGAAGATAATTGATTATAGGATTATTGGTAACAAAATAGAAAATAAAAAAATAAACAAAGATATTGCTAAGAGAATAAAAAAGAAAGCATAAAACCAAATAGAGAAATAAATGATTATTAATGCATAGATAAGTACTTCTTTTAATATCATCTTTGACGTCATTATCCAATTAATATAGACTGGAATTATCATCTAGGATGATAAAATTTTCTAAATTATTAAATTTCAATCTCTTAAGCTTTAACCACCTATCCTACAGTTGATTGACCCATATCCCTACCAAGCAACACCTCTTTGAATGCATTAAACTCTATGATATTACATGAAAATTTTCACCCTTACACTTAAAATATCATAAAGGTTTAAATTGAGCACCCTATTCAACCTTTAATATCTAAGTTGTGGTCCACTCTTAAGTAGGGTATCTCAAATTTTCAAATCAAATCAATCTATACAAAGATAAATACTAGATTTTTCCTTATCTAAACGTTAAAAAAATCCAAAAATCATGTTCAAGCTAATAAAAATGATAAACAAAGCCAAAAGAAATCTTGATAAAAATAATTATAAATGAAAATCCTGATATGTAGTTAGTTTAATTCATTGGGATGGGTCTAAATCTTATTTCTCTAATAAAAATATATTCAAAATTGACCTCTTAAGGGTTAATGCACCTCCCGATGGTAAACCTTTAACTTTTAGATGGCAAAGAATGTTAAGATGTGTAAAAAAATTTTAAAATCCTAAAAAAAATTAGGATTTTTGTGTTTTAGATATGTTTATTGAGAAATGGTATAAGACATGACCATATCCTAGGTTTTAGATTTCCCTATTTCTTTTGGGGAAGACACGCAAGTTTTGGCAAGCATATGCCATAAATAGTGGATCTCTTCACTTCTTCAACGTATGTAACACAATCAGAGGTCTGAACTTGGCCCAAGCTATATTAATCTTTAACTTTTTAATCTTCAAATTTTCTCTATTCCATATATTCTTTCTTTTGTTCATGTTGAAGGCCATATCTTCTTCTGTATTTGACCTATAATAAACATAGGTTAGCCCATAGGTGTGGTTTAAGTTGTGTTTAACCAATGATTGTGATTCTTTTTCTTTTTTTTTGGAATAGCTTTTCTTGGAAAATCTCATTCTAAGATCAATCTTCTTGATTACTAAAAATATATAAAAACTAAATAAAATACGTAAATTTAGTGTGAACCCAATCAAAATACTGAGGACCACATTTGATGAACATTACTTAGATTTATGCATTTATGGAAGATAGGTATTAGAAGCCACAGGTCATAAGTTTCAATCTTCTTGTTTTAGGATAAATATGTGTTTTCCATGAAATTGCTCTTCTAGTTTTACAAAGTATTGAAAATCTTAATAAAAGAATAATCCAAAATTTTTTAATCCTTTAATTTTACTTATTAGGATTTATTTCTTGTGTTAAGGCTTAAATTTTTAGCACATAAATCTAAGGTTTTTTTAACTCTAGTTTTAAAATTCTGTGACCCATTTATTTGTTCCAAATAATATTACCATTCACCTTTCTTTTATTTGTTACGTTTTCAATCTCATTTTCAAAAAGAGTGGGGTGGAATTCTATGCTTCTATATATCTACAATTTATTTAAAGATATAGAGAAAGGCCCAAAAGACAAAATTCATATTAGGAAAATGTCTCTATTTGGGCTTAAGCCTAATTTATATGCAAATAAAAATTGACATTATTTTTTTATATTTTTATATTTTCACTCGATATTAATTCAGTTACCTTTTTCTTAGAATAATACTTATGAAAACCCTTTCTTGGTTTTAATTTATATAAGCTTGATATGAAAAGGTGACTTTTAAAGTAAATTAGACCTGAACTTTAATGTGAATATGACTAATACTTGGACTCAAAACTTAAAGCCAATATAACAAATTTAAATCTCCTTATTTTATTATTTGTTTATATGAATGCATGATCTAAGATTATGACTGAAGAGAGAGAGAGACATTGTAACACCCCACCCTCTCGAGACTCATACCCGACATTCTGTGTGATGTCTAAGAACTTGCCCCGCGAGGGTGGCATGCTAGAGCACTCATCATTCAAAATTTGGTATAAAATTTTTTTTTTGAAACAACAACAAACATATGCAGAAATAATAACCAATTCGGGCCCAAATTTATTCATAAACATTTTCAATCAACACAATACAATCAATAGAATTTCAATAGCCAAATTGGGGCCCATTACAAATACAAAACACTTTAGTCATATTACCTTTACATTCCACCATAAAAACCATTGTATACACATTATGCAAAAATTTTGGAATACATTATTTTACAAAAATTGCGGATCACAAATTTATTAAAAAAAATAGAAAAACACTAATGCAATTGTGAACTGATCCTGACATCGATCCTTTACTTGTATGCTGTAGGGATACTCCCCGTTTGCCTAACGGGATATTTTTCTGATCCTGAAAATATTTGCAAATTTTGGGTGAGTTTTGCGAACTCAATGAGTGACTATTATCGATGGCTCACCCAGTCACATAACACATGAATCACATTCACAAAATTTCACATTTCCTAATCAATATAATCTAATCAGTCATATTATGCATATGCAGTGTGTATGAGACCCACTTTCCATTTATTAATTTGTTGTGACCAACTGCCTAAATTGTCCCATATAGGGCTCATTGATAACTGTCCCATATAGGGCTTATTAAACGTTGAGCCTGAGGCTCTGAATCACTTTTGAGCTCGAGCCTCTTTTTCACTCGTTAAGCTTTAAGCTTTGATCGGTGGCTACTCTGGTCACAACCGCCATTATATTTCATGCATTCATGAAATGAAATGCATCAATCACGTTTGTATGATCCCATTCAATCACATTCCTAAATCATCAGACCTTAGTCTACCATTCAACATTAAGTTGAGAATCACATTTTCACTTCCATGTAAATGCTCATTCAAAACACATTTATCATTAAATTATGTACACTTTGTTCTTCTCATTCACATACAAGCAACACTTCAATATCTTAATCAAGCATCAAAATCATCGGACCTCTTGTCCAGAAACCAACATAATCAATCAAATTCATATAGACATTCAGTAGTTAATCAATACCAAAATTCACACTAAACAAATAATGAAATGAGACCATCTAGGTCTACTTACAGTACGCTCCAGATTAGCAATTGCTTCCAAGATCTGGAAACGTCTCATTGTGTTCATTTATCCTGCACATCACAATTATGCAATACACACATTGCACACACATTAATAATTGCACAATTATAAGTATTCCTTTGTGCACAATGTGTGTGTGGAATATGTACAATGTATGCTCAATGACAATCCCAGGTATCTTTCTATTATTTTCGTCGCAATATCAATCTTATATCAAAACTCACCTAAGTAAATTTTTTATTTAGGGTTTATACCTCCAATAAACACTTTGAATCTAATTTCATAACCCAATGAATCATTTCATATTTTTCTCCAAACATTAACTTTTGAGTATACTATTTCTGATCATTTAAACAATGAAAATGAAGTAATTTGGGAACACTTTCTTTTTTAGAATTGTCATTCTATCTCATAAGTTTCTAATGACACTAAAATCATTCAATTTAGTTCAGTAGTGAAAAAGTCATACTCCAAATATTTTCGGACTGCTTTTATTCTGAGACATTGTCCTATACTCAACTTCCACCCAAAAATTGAAATTCTTATAGTCCGATTCAGAATTTTATTTCTTTAGATAATTTGTAGCCCTATGTCTCTAGTTTACTCTAAATCAAAAATCATCCGAACTGGATAACTACAGGTTATGATATCATCAAAATACCAAATCATGTTTAAGCAGTGCAGGAAAGTTGGCCACGGCGAAGACAGGAGTTGGCTGCGGTGAACTTTTGCAAGTTGGCCACGGCGAACTTTTCCCGAGAGGAAATCCTATAAGTTGGCCGCAGCGAACTTTCACAGAAAGCAGTAAACAGAACTCCTTTTCTAGCTTTTCCAACTCTTTTTTTCAGATCTGTCTTATATGACCATTTTGACCTAGAAAATAAGGTTTTTTGGCAATACCTTCTTCTAAACAATTATGTATCTATGTCTTAAGTTTCTAAAGAGTCTAAGTTCACACAATTTGGCTCAATATAATGCAAGTTATTTACAATTTACTCTATACTATTTAGAAACAGAGACAAATTCTAAAACTCAACTTCAAGACAATTTTCAACACTTTTAAAGCCAGAATTCAAACTCGATTTCTTCATAAAAATTGTAGCCACTCATCTCTAGTTTAATATAAATCAACAATCATACTATTTAGATATTTGTAAATCAAGATATGTCAAGAAAACTGAAGCATGTTTACTTGAACCACTATATTTAACACATTTCCAGCACACTTTATACACCATTCACTCACTCAATCCAACATTATGTCATTCCCTAATCTATTATCCA
>JAOQMS010043614.1:0-11502 GCA_027563885.1 Erythroxylum longipes
TGGACAGTGAAAGTTGACAGTAAATGCAGAAATTTTTCTGATATATGTATGTATAGATATATATGTAGATTTTTCTACTTTTGTTAAGTTGGCTTTGTGTTGAATGTTGGGAGATCTTTAGATGAACTTGTTTGAAGTAAATTATGTATCAAAGGAGTTTTGGTATCTAGGAAATTGAATGTTGGTTCGGGTCCTGTGACATTTGTGTTAGAAATGAATATGAACAGATGAAATGAAAACAGAGAATAGGATAAAAATGTGATCTGAAACTTTAAGAAATAAACTAAATTGATATAGGTAGATTTAGGCTAAGTGGTCTTCATAAAAGTTGTAGATTATTCTTTTATCTTTCTAATTATATAAAGAATGAAATTTTTGGACTTCATACGCAAGAGTTATGGCCTTTATAAGATAGCAGTATTGGTGTGCAATTTATGCAGAATTTGACTGAAATGGTAACCTTTGCTTAAATGATTAAACTGTATAGATACAGGCTGAACTAGACATAACTATCTTCACAAAAGTTGTAGATCTTTTTCTTAGCTTTCTAACGATATATAGTTTGTAATTTTTGTACTTCTTGATTGAAAGTTATAGGGTTTAGAAGTAAGGTTGTATAATTGGGCAGTCGCGATCGTGACACAGTACGATCGCGACAGTCCCAGAATTTCAGAAAGTCGCGATCGCGACGAGTTGCGATCGTGACCGTCCCAAAATTTTTCAGAAAATCGCGATCGCGATGAAGCATCGCGACAGTCCTAGTATTTTGCAAAGTCGCGATCGTGACACGGTACGATCGCGACTCCCCTCGTTTTTCCTGCTACTGTTCACCATATGTCGCGATCGTGACACAACACAATCGCGACTTCCATGTTTTCTGTTCCCTCTCACGGGCGTGAGAGATGAAAGTCACGCCCGTGACTATTCTGCTTATTAATTAAGATTTTCATTTACATAATCCAAATTGCTATTAATTCCTTTAACACCCGAATCATTTATTCTTTGTTCATTTTTGTTATGGAAAGTTTTTCATTAAATTGTTGGGTATTATTTTTACTTCTCCTATGAATTTTATTTATTTAATACAATTATTTATTTATTTGTTTTATTCTTAATTATTTGTTTATATTAATTCATTTTTTATATAATTAGATTTTATGTCTAAAATCATTCTATGATATTTTAATGACTATTTGCTTATATTAGAAAAGTCCCACCACAAAATTTTCTCTGTCTAAACTGCAATTAAATTTAAATGTTACATTTTTTATATAGCAATGTTCCCAAATAGATTTATTTTTGTTATTTGAAATAAATTTCAATGGTGACACTTAGTCGCCATAAAATCCATATGGAGACCCAGGGCCAATACCTACGCTCGTGGGAATCGTGCAGATTCCCACGGGCGTGGGAATTGATATCACAGGCAATCTGCAAGGCTTCATTAAACCTAATTTTTTGGACTATATAAAGAGAATTAAGCCTCCATCTTCAAGGGAGACAACACCTACCTGTAGAGAGACCATCCTTGGGTGAAGAACACATGTTTAGAGCATCAAGGAAAGAACGAAAACAAAGATCATCATCAAGATTGGGAAAAATAGCACATCAACATTGAAATTCCAAATTTTGGCAAAGAAGAGAAGGAGCTTTCTTATTCACTTTCTATCATTTTAATCTCTTCCTTTCTTTGTAAAGATGGATTATTTGAATGTTGATAGTCTTATGGAAACCATGTTAGGCTAATTTCTTATTAGGGATTGTTTTTTCATTATTTTGCCAAAACTCATGTTTTATTGAATTGAATGAAGTGTCTTTGATAATTGTTGTTCTTAATTGTCATCTTGCAACAAATCGAGAGAGTGAGTGAGATGAAAATCGGGTAGGATTGTACAACGAGAGTTGGCGACCTATAGACCAGCAATTATTATGTCAATTGAATAATTAGAAGAGAGATCTCAATTAGTCAATTTATCATCCATTGGATAGTGTAATAACTAGTTGAATCGGTAGAGTCATTGGGTAGGTTGAGAGATCGTTCAATCAATTCCCGTACATTCAATTAGGGACAAATAGTTACATCTTCAGATAGGGTAAGTAGTACATTCGGAAATCTAGGATGAGACACAATTCAATCAATAAATCGTGAGGAAGACAGAATAAGGAAAAAGTAATCTCTAACATTCCGATCTTTAATGTAACACCCCGTGTTAGGGGCTAGAATATGGAGGAATTTTAGTGCACTTTATGCTTTGCATAATTGAGTTATTACTTATATGTGCATATGCAATTTTGGACGCATACAAATATTTGTACATACATTCATTGACATTTCTGGGTCTAATTGGTTTTAAAATTTCAATTAAGATGAGAATTGCGGTTTTTAGGTGTCAAAATTTTATTTGGAGATTATTAGTATTATTTTGAAATTTTTGGTGAATTTTAGGAAATTTCTGAAAAATTTAGGATATTATTTTTTTTAGACTAAGGAAATGTTGGAAAATAAACCAATGAAATTGTGAGCGTTGGCAGCCTTGCATGTTGACATATGGTCTACATGCAAGGGCTACACGTGGTTATATGTAGTTTCTTAGACAAGAGAAGAAGGTTTTCCGTTGTTATTCATCGAAGGCTTCATAAAGCAATTGTAATTATACTGCATGTAATTGTATTGGGACTTTGTTATAGAAGCAAGTAAGTTATGTTAGTTTTCTGGTTACTTTGTACATGCATTTGATGATGTTTTAGTGTTGGAATGAGTTTCGAGCTTCGAAACCGTGTTAAGGGAGATGTAGAAATTTATGGAAAATCAACGAATATATATGCTCTGTTTCTCACCGGATATATGTGGGTATTTGGGTGTTTATAGAAATGAATCAAATGAGTCTGATGAAGTTTGAATGATTGAAAATGAAATTTATGCTTGAGTTATGTAAAAAGGGTAGCTTCGGTGGTGTTCAGGAGGAGTTAATTAAGAAATTAGTGAAGTGAATAGTGCTAGAAATGGAACAAATGTATAAACTAGAAATTGTGTGAATGAATATACGGATTTTTGATGTGTAAGATTGAATCTTGGACTTTTGATTTATTTTGTGTTGTTGAGGTGAATGAGCTGAAATGGAAGTAGAAGTGGTTTAAGTGTCATATATGTTAATTGATGAATATAGAAGTGTAGAAGAATGAAAACACAGTAGTGAGAGAAAGCTTGTGTGAGGTTTCGATTTTCATGAATTTCATATAAGCTTGCACCCGATGTGTTTTGAGGTTGTACTGGGTATAGAGGTCTCGAATATCTGATGTAGGAATGAAGAAAATCAGTGGAGGATAAAAGATTTTAAAAAATGAAAGAAGCTAGTGGGAGTGCATAGCCGTGCATGCACATGCACAGGTGTGCATAAGCACACAAAGGCATGCGTAAGTGTTTGGTGGGTTATTTATAAATAACATCTTTTGATCTTTTTGGATATAAACTTGATTTTGTGTTGTGTTGAGAATGAGTTCGGATGATTTGGAAGTGAAATAAAGTTGTGAATGTCAGTGTATAAAATCGGGTTAAGGAGAAGAAGAAGAAGAAGTTGCGTTTTATTAATCTAGAGAGAGAAAGGTGATGGTTTGCATGTAAGAGTTTATGAACTAGAGTATTTTTTACTGAACAGCTTAAAGTCTTTCGGCTATAACTTCTTCTCCCGACCTCCAAATGACTTGATTCTTGAACCAATAGATTCCTAAGAAATTTTATTTCTCTCTATAAAAATTTAGAGCTATCTGAATTGATTTGAAAAGAATTGATTGTATGAAAGTGAGAGAATCCGTTGGAATAGTATGACCTGGAATATTTCACTGAACATACTTCAGTATTTTGATTATAACTTGATCTGTAGATTTCTAAATGAGTTCATTCTTGATTCATATTAAACTGGAGACATATTTATACAACTTTATTAAAGAATTAAAATTTTAATTCTATCTAAGACTTTCAAAATTGGCATGGAATTGAGTCTTGGCTTAGGCTGTAGCACTACCAGGGACAGAAATCATATCCTATAGTTATTGACTAAACTGTATTGATGTCGGCTGAATTAGACTAAGGTGTCTTCACCAAAGTTGTATCTTATTCTCTTAGATTTAAATTGGTATCAATTTTGTAATTTTTGGATCTTGTAACTGAGATATATGAGTTGTACAACTTGACTGCATGATCATGCTCTAGCCAAAATTCCAAATGTACATAGTCCGTGGTATTTAGAGCATAACTCATAGAATATTGAATCAAATTGAATGATCTTGGTGTCATTAGAAACTTAAGACATAGAGGAATAATTTTCTAGAAGAAAGTGTTACAGAAATACATCATTTTCTTAATCTTATTGATTATGAAAAGTTGACTCGAATGAGGTGCTTCTAGCAAAAGCTGGAATAGTAATTAAAGGAATGAATTTTGGAAATTATGAAGTACAATTGATGTTTACATCAGTTTAGTAAGGAAATACCCGAGAGTTTATCATGAACATGCATCATACATATTCAGTATATATAAGTGAATGCTTAATCATGCACAATAGTGATTTGTATATGTGTTAAATGCTATAGAGGAACGCATAGAGTGACCGCTTCCAGATATTGCCAGGACTTCAAGGCAATAAGCAATAAGGAAACTTTTGTGAGTAATCTTAGATGATCACACCTTACTTTATTTTACTGTTGAATTTGATTTATGTCGATTGTGTTGGAATTTTGGACAATAATTGTCTGAGGCGTTTGATGCATGTTTATATCATTGGAAGTGCTACTTGTACGTGAATATGATTGACTACTTGCTTTACACATGAAATGTTTGAAATGACTTTGTTTTGTTTTAAAACTGTTGAGTCTTAGTTGTGGGTAAATAGGTATGCCTAGAAGGGTCTGCAGCTGCTTTTGTGACACTTCGGTGTTGAGACTTCGGTTTCTCTTGTAACACTTCGGTGTCGAGACTTCGGTCTCTCCTGTGACACTTCAGTATCGAGACTTCGGTCTCTACTGTATAAGTCCCGTTACCCGCTTCTCTAAATGACTTAACAGTAATATGATTTTGTATTCTGATATATGTTTGATTCTGACATAAACAGAATTGTATTATGATTTTGAAGGGTTTATACCCTCTTTTGATATTCAACTCTGTCAACTATAAAATTTGTTCTGAAATGCATTATGTCTGTTTTATACTTAAACCAATCTGTTAATGCATGCTTATGCTATTACATGATTCAGTATGATGAGTTATCAATTTATATATAGATTAGTTATTATTCACTAAGCTATATGCTTAGCATGGTGGATTTACCCCGTCTAGGTTCAGATAGAAGAGTTTAAAGCTTGGGACAAGGACAACCGTAGTGGCCAAAGCAGCTAGTGTTTTTGTTTCTAAAAAAAATGTATATTTGTGTTTGGTTTAAGTTGTATTTCATTGTAAAGATACTTTGTAATTTGTGTTTTATTTACTGGTTTGTAATAACCTTAATATGGGTTGACTTTTGCATGTATGGAATGTTTTGGGATTTTACAACAATATGTTTGATATGTTTTGATTCTACAAAAGGTTCTAAATGGATCATAATATGTGTTACATTGTTTGTTGGTAGGTGGGTGTTACATTTGAATTCAAACTTTTTGCAATTACGGTATTGTCCATTGTTTTACATTAGTCTTCTTAATTTTAATTTAATTTTCTAGATTAATTGCATTAAATAATTTTATTTCTTAAACAAAGTCTTTTCTAAATTAAGTGGTGTCTAGGCATTAATCCTTGTAGGATCGATATCTGCTCTTTCTAACTACAAGTCACGACCCGTTCACTTACAATTTTTGAGCGTAAAACAAGTAGATAGGTTTTACAATCCATCAACAAGTTTTTGGCGCCATTGCTGGGGATTGATTGTTTAGCATCTTGTTTAATTTAGATTATTTTGATTTAAGAGTTTTGACACGTTACCTTGTGGACTGCAGGTGCATGAACACAAGGAGCATACGAAGGACGAAAGAAGTTATTAAAGATGAATTCCCTGACATTAAAAAGCACGAAAGAGAAATAAGAAGGGCAAAGCATTTAAATTTCTCAGATCAAAATATGGCTGAAGAAGGAGAGTAAGGAGGACTAGAAAGAACACTCATGGATTTCATGAGGCCAGGGTTTAGTCCTCAAGGAGTGGCGAGGCTGATAGTTCAAGAAAATAACTTTAAGATAAAGCCAGCGCTAGTCAACATTCTTCAAAACAGTGTGCAGTTCTACAGGTTGTCCAACGAGGATTTGAATGCCCACATTATAAATTTTTTGGAGATCTGTGACATATTCATATTCAACAGAATGTCTGACGATGCAGTGAAGTTGTGACTATTTTCATTCATGTTGAAGGATTAGGCTAAAACATGGTACAATTCTCTAAATCCAGGCCAGATTATAACTTGGGAGCAGCTTGCTCAAGCATTCCTCGCAAAATACTTTTCTTTAACAAAGATGACAAGGATTATAAAGGAAATAACAAATTTCCAATAAAGCAACGGAGAATCTCTCTACGAAGCTTGGAAGTGATTTAAAGAACTTCAAAGGATCTGCCTTCATCATAACCTCCCGAAGGAATTCCTGCTTCAAACATTTTATAATAAAGTGAATCTGAGCACAAGGGGCACAATTGATGCAGCATTCGGAGGTTCATTAATGAGGAAGATGGTAGAAGCAGCACATGATTTGTTAGAGGAATTGGCAAGTAACAGCTGCATGTGGTCTAGTGAGAGGAGTAGACAAGGATAGAAGGAATAAAAAAGTATGATACCTATTGACTCAGTTACTGCCTTGCAGGCTCAAATTATAGCCTTGACGAAGTAGCTAAACAAAATTCAAGGGCCGTCCACCTCAGCAGCTAAGGCAATGCAAGCACAATGTGAGCTGTGAGGGGAGAATAACCATAGCTTAGTGGACTATTTATTATTGGGAACTAGTTGGACTGAACAGGTAAGTTATCTAGGCCAGCCACAGCGAGGTAATAACCTATACTCAAACACATATAATTCAGGTTGGAAAAACCACCTGAATTTTTCTTGGAGTAATAATAATGCAAGTGGCCAGCAAATACCACAAGGACCGCCAGGATTCCAGCAAGATCGAATCAGATCATTGGAAAGTAAAATGGATAAGATGATGGAGGTTTTGGGAGCCAAACTGGCAGCACAAGAAGAGAATCACAAAAGGATGTCTGCAAGCCAAGAGGACAATCAGAAGATAATGGAAGCAAAATTTGATCAAATTTTGAAAAATCATGCATCATCCATCCACAACCTATAAGTACAGGTAGGACAATTAGCTAACACATTATCTTCACAAAATGTGGGTAGTCTACTAAGCAACACTGGGGTAAACCCGAAGGAGAGAATCATGGCCATTACTCAAATAGAGAACAAAGAAAGCAAGCATGGGGAGAAACATGGAAATAAGCAAGAAGAACAAACAGAATTGGAAGTCCTTCCAAAGGGAGCAGTAAGTGAGTCGAACAAGGAATTTCAGTTTGGACTTTTGTATCAAATCTTTGCTCAGTGGAAGTCATCTTCAAGTGAAGTAACTCGAAATTCTAAGAAAGGAAAGTTAAGCCAAATAACAGATATAAAAAATCAACTCCAAAGAAAGCTTATGTTAAAGGAGGCGTTGAATGAAGAGGGTATCAATCACATATCAAGAGAAAATTAGCATTTAGCACAGAAGAAAGAAGACCCAGGAGACTTTTTCATTCTGTATAGTATAAATGGAGTTAAGATAGAGCGCGCATTCGCAGATTTGGGAGCAAGTATCAATATGATGCCATATTTATTTAGTCAAAAGTTGGGTCTAGAAGAGCCAGTACCAACTAAGACATTAGTAAAGACGGCTGATAGGACGGTGCATTTATCGAAGGGGATCATTAGGAATGTGAAGTTACACATTGATAACTTTGTTTTTCCAGTGGAATTTTACATATTGGATATTAGTGAAGATGAGGAAACCCCAATGGTTCTCGGGTGACCGTTCCTAGCTACCACCTGTGCAATTATTGATGTTGATGGGGGTGAGTTAATATTGAGAGTAGGGAAAGAGCAGTTAACATTCGAGGTGGCAAAGAAGAATTATGGTCCCACTCTACCCTCGACGGACATCGAGGAACATAAACCTCAAGGAGGATGGGAAAATATTGAGGACCCCAGAAATGCTTTCAAAAAGAAATGAACATATAGGAGAAGGCGAAGAAAGGAAAACAAAAATGAAGGTGGAGTCTAAAATAAGGCAGCCCCGGTACAAAGTTTGAAATCAGTTTATGCACCTTATCATTCCGGCCATTTGATCCACCATGAGCAAGAAAGAGAGTCAAGCTACCGACAATAACAGAAGTGCTGCATCGGAGGCAACCTATGGACATCAATCATCTTTTGATTGTTTTGTTCGCTTATTTGCTTGTTTGAATTCTCGAGTTATGTTCATGGTTGAATTGGTTTAGATAGATGTCTATGCTGATTTTTGTTTGATTTCAATGGTTCTGCTTTAAAAGTTCTTGTGGATGATATGATATCGATGTTTTTATAGGTGTTAGAATCATAAAGAATGAAATTACACTTGAAAGAAGGTTTGGAATTTGGAGGATCACCAATTCCTACCCACGGACGTGGGAATCCTCTTCAGAAAGTTTCTGGAGAGTAAACTCACACCCGTGGGAATTGGGTGGATTCCTACGGACGTGAGAATCTTCTCCAGAAAACTTCTGGGGAAGAATCCCACGCATGTGGGAATCATGCAGATTCCCACGCCTATGTGAATTCCATCCGAAGGGGGTTTAAAATTTCCCCCCTTCTTTCTCTCCTTACCCTTTCAATTTTTTTTGCACTCTCTATCTCTAACCCACGACTTTCTCTCTTCTTCCTCTCAAAAACTCTTCATTTTTCATCTAGATTCTTAGCATGTTCTCATTCTTTTTTATTCATCTTACATTTCTTCACTCTTTCATACACCAATCACTTAAAAACACCAAGATTTAGGTGGGATTTGATTTTATTTATCTAAAATACAAATTTCACTCTCTCTCTTCTATTTGTGTAGATTTTGTACTAACAATGGCTCCACTAACGATAAGGAGGGTTAGACAACCAGTTGATGAGCTCCGACTTCAAGTTTTTGGCGAAGGAAAACCCAACTTAGCAGCCGCTTATCGGCCCCCATTTTTGATTTACTCGAAAGAAGAAGGTGCACGTTTCCGTGATTTTAGAAATAGAGCACTTGTTACTCCTAGGTATTTTAATTTTGAAGTCTTAGAGAATATATGAGTGAGACGCTGACTTGAACAATTAGCTGCTAATATAGGGTGGAATAGATTTGTTCAGTGTGATGTGCCCATTTCTGCCACTCTATCTATAGAGTTCTATACAACAGTTAGATACAATTCTAAGATGGATTTGTTTTGGTTTAGGCTTAGAGGTAGTGTTTTTAAACTCAATTATTCTGTCATGCGTGACCTATTTAACTTGCCAAATACAAAAGTTTTAGAAGACCATCCTGATTTTGATGTGGATTCTTTTTGGACTACGCTCACGGGTGAAACCCCACCCATTTCGATTCACGTAATGCACCAAATTCTCTGATCAGGAGTGCTGAACATTTTTTATTACATAAATTTATGTGCTTGACTGTGTTTAACAAAATGGAAGTCAACAAATGTTTAGCTAAAGAACTCTTCTTTTTATGGTGTATGGACAGAAGGCTTAAAATTAACACGACGTATAGGATTTTTCAATCATTAGTGAGTGTGATTACTAAACATAATACATATTTTGGGATGGCCCATATTGCCTCTGCTTGAGGTACATTCTATAATGTTAATATGGAGAATCTGCATATTACTCCTCACAATATGTTTGATATAGTTTATTTGAGACGTGTTGAGATTGTGGAAATCCAATCCATGGAACTTCGCAATCCTCAGATGCGCACTATAGTGAAGATCAGAAGAGACGCTAGGGTAGATGTAGACCAACCCTCCACATCCAGAGCAGTTACAGAACCAGAGGAGGAAATGGTAGTAGAGGAAGCAAGGGACCTAGCGGTGGCCGATCGTTATCAGTCAATTCTTGACCAAATAGCTGTAAATCATCAACAAATAACCTCTCAGCTCGACGAGTTCGGCACCCAAATGCGACAAATTCATAAGGAGCAACGCAGCTTTAAGAAGAGGTTCCTCAATTTCTGTCGAAGGAACAACTTTAAAGCTCCCTTGCCAACACTTTTGCCACCACCATCGAAATAAGCTTTTCTTTTCCCTTAACCTTTTAGATTTTTTGTTTGTTATTTCGTGTGTGTGATTTTTTATTTTTGTGTATGTGATTTCATATTAATTGTTAGCATGCTATATCTTTTGTTTCGTTTCAATTCTTGTAATTGTGCTTTGAATTCAGTATCTTCTATTTGTTCTCATACCAGTTGTTGTTTAATTTCTTTTGTTCGGTTTAATTTCATTTTCTTTTGTATGGTTTGATGTCATTTCCCTTTATTTGGTTTTTGCTTTGTCACATTGAGGACAATGTGGAATTTTAAGTGTGGGGAGGTGACATTAACTTGCTCAATTGCATTATTTGCATTTTGTTAAATATGATGCATATTTAGGCATATTGTATGTGTTTTGTGTTAGCAATGGAACCACAATATTGCCATGAAAATTCTGCCATGTAGTTGGAATTAGATTGAATGCATGCTTGAACTCAAATTAGGCCGTTTAAGTAGAAAGTGAACTATATAGAATGATGAAACATAGTTGGTTGCATAAGCTTAGTCATAAATTGTCATATGAACAATGAGGAAGTGTAGAGATGCATAATGAGTTTTCAATTGAACCAAAGTGAGGATTGAGCCATATGACTCCATTCATAGTCAGTTCATTTCTTTATTGGGTGTTACTTCCTTAGGTTACTACCTTCAGAACTTGCTTTAAATTGGTTTGAGTATACTGGATGCATGCTTAATAAAGATGATCTAGGCCCTTTTTGTGTTAACCCGTGGCTTAAACGACTTACCCGTGATTATCCCTCACTACTCCCATTGAGCCTTAACCTTTTATTTCTTAAAAACACCTGAAATTTTAAAAACCTTAAACCCTATTATCAAATCCTTTCACAAGCTTAGTAGAGTATTAAGCAAAATATTAGCTGGGATTGTGTGAAATTTTATCGAGACAAATTGAGTATATTTCTACCTGGGGACTACAGTATATGTGGTGCTAATTTTGATCCATAGTTCTTCCATGTATGAAGAAAAAGAAAGAAAAAAATGAAAAAGGAAGAACAAGTGAATAACATTAATAAGTGCATAATATCAGTTATATTTGTATGTCTCATAGTTATGTCTAGTTATCCCATTTTTTTCATTCGCTTTGTACTTTACTTATGCTTGTGCTTAACCCTCTTCCATTTCTTTTGACCCACCTTAACCCTTACCACATTACAACCCTAAACAAGTCC
>JAOQMS010043615.1:0-11500 GCA_027563885.1 Erythroxylum longipes
AATAATGATCGACCAGGGACAGTTTAGAATAGTATTATAATGCTTATGGTTTTACTATCAAGTCACGTACTTGATGATATAAGCCTAATACTATTCATGGAATGTAAATCACATTACATAAACAATATATATGCATATATAAAATAATGCCTCATAATATATAAATAATAAATCAGAATGTCAGTACAAAAGTCACATATGACCATTGGCCTAGGAAACACTACTAGCAATATTCACATTACAAAACTCCCCAATGCTTAACATTATCATTTAACAGTAGTAATACATATTTACATTTACATGGTAATCTAAATGAAAACATATAATTTCATTTTTTATTACATACACCATCATCTATAATTAAAAACACATTCCAAAAGTACTTTTTCTTCTATCTGTTGGCCTTGGTCCCTACAGATATTCCCTGTACCTCACTTCTATGACTTGGACCTACACGGATTAACACCTGTGCTAAGCTTGAAAGCTTAGTGGGAAAAACACTTAGTTTGGATGACCACTCACAACAGTCATCCGCTAAGCACACATTGAGAAATATCATAACTCATATACCATAAATTCATATTTATGAACCAAACATTGATATTCAATGCTCATGTAAACAATGATGGCATACTTAAGCAAAGTACATAATGCCAATATGCTTCAACATATTATCCATATACATAAAATTCACATTTATAAGCCAAATATTGATATTCAATGCTCATTGATACAAATTATCAATATAATTTAATTCATCATTACAACCACTACAAATGCTCATTAATACCAATTATTTATATTGTCAGGCTGTATTTCTTATTTATGACTATTAAGTTTCCTTTCTGTGTTAAGCCTGCACATTTTCTATAAGTGTGGATAACGGGCGTTGTGGATACCCGAAGGTATCGAACTGTTGATACCTGAAGGCATCGAATTGTAGATACTTAAAGGTATCGAGATGTGGAAAATGGTGGTGTCAAACTGTAGCAGCTACACTGTAACCTTATAGGTATGCCTATCTATCCACAACCAAGACAATAGAGTAGGCACTATAACATTTCCTTTAACCATTTCTAAATTTCACAGTTCATATATGAACCAATCATATTATATACATTTCAAGTCAAAAAATCTGTATTTGCATTCATACATGCAAGTCATGGCTTACCACTGTTAGAAGGGTATCAAAATCACACATGTATAATCATACTATACACATATGAGTAATGGATATGCGCACAAATCATTTATGTACATGTAAATTTTCTTTGGAATACATTATGCTCAATTTTATATTCCAATGTTCAGTCTTTCAATTTAAATGTGGTAAGTCCTATGTAATTTATTTCTAGGTGTTTGAAAAGTTTCATATGCATTCAAAAAGGTTTAAATAAGATTCGGTGAAAATTAGAAATGAAAAAAAACTCAAAACAGTGCAATTTGAGCTAAACCCAAAGTGGTCTAAAAATAGGCAAACTATTAGTCCAAGAACAAATAACATGACGGAGTCTTATTGTTCTTTAATATTGTATAGAAAAAGTCAGAACCCAATTTCATGGTCTTCTAGACATCTGTCCGTCTATATCTCTAGTTTCCAAAAAACTAAATATAAGGTCATTCAGAATTCTAACAAATGAGCTATAGACCAAATATCATACATTGCTCGAAAATAGGGGCAACATCAGGCCACCATTTTCTATCCTACTTTCCAACATCATAAAGCCAGAATTAAATTAGAGTCTCTTCTAGAATTTTCTAGGTCTATGTCTTAATTTTTATATGCAACTGAAATCATCAAATTTAAAGGTTTGTAGGCTGATTTATGACCCAAACAATGTGACTGGTTTAAGAAACCTAGATAGAATTCCATTACACAATAATCTTTTATCATATTCAAGCAATTCTATATAAGATAACATCAAAATAGAACCAAAGAATCATCCCAAAAACCATGCCACATCCAAATGAATCTTTTTACACATTTAACAATACACAAATATAGAAATTAACTAAGTGGAGTCCTGAACCTTAAATTTGGCAAAGTAGTTCTTCTAATGCTTTTCCTTCCCTTCCTCTTTGGCTTTGCTTGAGTCACTAAGTGAAAAATGATGGGATGAAGAAGGTGAAATGGAAGAGAAAAATCTAAAGTTGAGCTATCAAAGTGTTGTCCATCTCCCCTTTCCATATTCCTTTTTATGAATTTTCTAGTTTTACACATATGTTTCAATCCTATTAGACCATATGTCATAATCCTATTGGACCATGTATTACAATCCCATTAAATCACGTGTTACAATTCTATTAGACCATGTGTTACAATTATATTAGAGACACATGCTTTAATCTTGTTGGTCCATGAGTTGACTTTAAGAAAAATGCATATTAGTCCTTCTTCTTCCTTTAATTCGCATATTGGCTTATAATTTTATCAATTAGTTTAATTTCCCTACATCTTAGTCTTCCAATGGGATAAATTTCATGCAATTTGGTTAATTATATTGGGAGTTATACCCTAAAAACTACAAGCTATTCGAAAATAAGGACAGTAGCCAAAACTCAACTTCAAAATAGAATTCAAAACTCTTGGAGGCAGAATCAAATTTCAGTTCCTTCATGAAAGTTTTATACCTTGTCTCTAGTTTAATCTCCGATTAAAGTTATCCAATTTAGAGGTCTACAAGACAAGATATTGCCAAATTATAGAAATTTGTTCAATAAAACCTATCCATTCAGCAAGGTAAACACCCCAAATCAACTAACTTTGGTCTTATTATGCAAGAGCAAATCTCATTTCCTTATGGAATACTTCTTTTATCAATTTCCCTCACATCACATTCATTAATCCAAGTAACCATATAAAAACTTTCCATACATATTTCACGTCTAAGTATGTATGTCCATGCCACAACGAACAAATTACCTATTAACCCATGCCTTTTACATTAAGTACCATTATATCTCTTACTATACTTAGATGTACTTAATTTATTGTGTTCACTTCTTAATACACGCTAGATATTCTATAATACTTCCAGGGTATATGTCGAGGTTACAGTATCTTTAGAATGATCACCTACTAAATTGGAATAATTTACACTACCTCCAACCCCATCGACAATATTGTCGCATTCAAACCCACTAAGCAAAGTCTTCATATATCTCTACGCATTTGTTCTCGTAAAAGCACATTCTTTATCATCAGCTGCAAATAATCCTACATAATAATGAAGTCCTCATCTCGCTCCAGTTGAACTTGGAACAACCCCTCATCATTATCATCAAATTCATTACAAATATCAGAGTCTGATTCTTCACCATCTATTGCAGGATGCTCATAACCATGATCGTAGTAGATTTTAACGTTATGATAATTCAAATCTTCCATTTTTTTAGCATAGCCAACATGTCCTTGTCATGATCCAAGCTTAACTCCATCAAGCTTCTAATCGACTCATGTGGAAAGTTATAAAACATAGATATTACTCTATATCTTTTATCTTCAAAAATCCTTTTTAAACTAGCATGCTAATTTCATTAATAGCTATATCCTTCTTCCTTTTTAATCTTACCCATAACATATTTACTATCATTCCTTTCCAACACTACCATAATGAAATTCTAAATTTACCAACATCAATAAGGAGAAAGTGTGACTAAATACAAAATGATAAATATTCTATGAAGAAAAAAGAAGCAACAACTAACATATCTCAAATTGGGAAAATTGGAAATCCTAAAGAGAAATAAATCATACTTAACATCATCATTATCAACCTATCTTTTATCTCAAAGTACTTCAATTCTATATACTTTGCATTGTCTATGCTCTTACATATGAGTCATCTCTATTTGGATTACTAAAACAACTGTTAGACCACTGCTGCTTATTGATTAATCCATCCATAGAAGTGATCAGAGGAGCAAAGTTGTTTTAATCTATTAATGCATGGTGGAGCACTAAGACTTTATGTCATTCATGGAAGAAGTATGGCAGAAAATCTTGAATGCAATTGTTAAAAAGAGTATGGTGTTTAAACTAAGGCTCATAAAAAGAGAAATAAAGATTTGGAATAAAAACACTAAGGCTCATGAGAAGAGAAATAAAGATTTGGAATAAAACAACCTTTAGAAATATTGAGAATAAACTAAAGGCAAAACATGAAGAGCTAAATTATCTAGAACTTCTAGTAAAAGATCAAACATTATCAGAGGATAAAAGAAGACAATGAAATCTTAAGCAAGAAATTCATTCTCTATCTCTACAAATCAACCCGTTAGAGACATTTTAAGAGAACATAGGGATGCAATCATAGTAATACTAAGAGATAAAATACTAAGGGCAGAGCATAAATATGCAATGAAATTCGATACATCAACATAAGTCTCTTCTCTGTCACCAGAAGATGCATCTATTCACTTTATTCCCTTGAATTTGAATCAATAAGCATAAATACTACATTGCTTATAAATAGTTTATGGAAAAGAACTGCTTCATAACGAATTAAATGTAAAAATGCACTTCATCTTTAAGCCTGCTAGTCTACATAAACCCATCATTTCTTAGATTTAATTTTATGTATAAGCATCAAGAGTTACAAAATTAAACAAACCTATAACAAAGTGTTATAAAAACCTAACTTTCATGTGGTTTACTATGAAGGGCTAAGGGCATCAAGAAGGGAAAAATGAGCCTCTGACTATGCGAGAAGAGCTGAGGGCATTGATAAAGGAAAAATGAGGTTCCGGCGCTGCAAGAAGTACTAAGGGCATTGAGGCTGTAATCTGAAAACGAAGAGGGTGAGAGCGTCAACCAAAAAAATAAACAAATTTAGGTAAACTGAAAAGTAAGGGAGAGATTCAGAGAGCGAACTGAATGAAGGCATGAGAGGTGAGAGTTCACAGTTAGGTTAGGTCACAGTCAAGTTTTGCAAATTGAAAAGAAAGGGGGTTAGGTCATTTTTAAAAAATGACGTCGTTTACTAAAGTGATCATTAATTAGGATTTTTAATGTTAACCAATCCTGACATGTACTAATAATAAAGGTTTCTGAACACGTGACATGCCACGTCACTAAACGTAATGGAGAAACTAACGTGAGGTTATAATTGAAAATTTTAAAAGTTTGAGCATTTTGTTGCCACTTTTTAAAGTTCGGGATATAATTACAAAATTAACTAAAGTTTGGGACTTTTTGTAATTAATTCTAATTGAATCTCAATAAAATTGAATTAAATAAAAGATTAAATCATATTGTTATCACAACTTAGGGTTCATCACACCTAGGCACTAAACAAATTTAGTTCATACTCATAAAAAACAAAACCAAAGACAAATGTGTAGAAGAACAATTAGAAAACAAAGAAATCATAATTCTAAGTATCCATTTTTCTTCTAATGGATCTTCATGCTAGTTGGATTGGATGTCGTTATCTATCAGATCTTATGACATAGTCTACGTGTTTTCCTCATCCTCTAATTAGAACTATTGCTTCTTTATGTTTCTTATGACTAAAAACCTCTCAACCTTTTGCTTTACCTCCATTTATATCCTTCTATAATAGAAACTAGGATTTCTATGATATAGACAGTTAATATACACTAGCGTGTATGTGAGCGTGTATCTCCAAAAAGATTTGAATTCACAATTTTACATAGATATAGAGAATTACATGAGCAACATACACTTCTGTGTATATTAATAAACATGGTCGTGTAGGTCTAAGTTGCTTCAAATCTTCGTTTCATGCTAATATTTCATTTGAATTCTACTCTTTTTGGTCCATAAAGGCAATTATATATCACCTACAAAAGCACTTGAAGTGGATTAAGTAGCAAAAATTTTATAAAATTGTAAAATAACAAACAAATCACATTAAATATGGGTAAACAATTTTAATCATATAAGCATTTATCAAATATCCTCATACTTAAGCTTTTACTTGTTCTCAAGTAAATCATAATGTACATTATCAATCTTACAAACATCTATCCCTTATTAACCTAAACATGTCCATAAACACTCTAAATCATCCTACCATATTAATCAAATTAACATACAATTATAATCAAGTTATCTTAAAACTAACCTTCATCAATGAATATCAATAATAATCACATCAATAATATTTTTGAAATCAAAAGCACAAATTTTTACACCCTTATAAAGGTTTCACTCAATGTACTTAAGTGTTTAGAGTAAAAAGTGTAAAAACTCTCAAATCAATACATAGCAAAATTCTTATCAAATCAATGCCCCAAATATCAAAAATTTCACAAACTATAACAGGTGTTTGTGGCATCTCATTTCTGAAACCAATATTACCTATAAATTGGCATCTATCGTATGCTTTGCAAAAGCCATATGAATCTCTAAATAAATTAGGCCAATAAAATCTAGATTCAAGTACCTTTCTTGCTATTCTTTGTGGTCCAAAGTGGCCACCACAAGCTAACGAATGACAGAATTGGAGGATGGAAGGAATCTCTTCCTCAGGTACACATCACCTTATGATTTGATCGGAGCACATCTTCCACAAATATGGGTCATCCCAGATGTAGTACTTGGACTCTATCTTCAGTTTATGTCAGTGTGCCCTCGTATAATCCTCTAGAAATCCGTGTTCTGTCAAAAAATTGACCAGGTCTGCAAACCAAGGGTTACGACATGCCCATGTCTTATCAAGCCGAAACAGCTGTTCATATGGAAACTCACCCGAAACCACTTCTCCAGACTGGGAATCTGTTTTTATCCAACTTAGATGGTCAGCTACAAGATTCTCAATGCCATTCTTGTCTCTCATCTCAATGTTAAACTCTTAGAGCAACAATACCCATCGAATCAACCTAGGCTTTGCATCCTTTTTGCTCATCAAATATTTCAAAGCCGCGTGATCTGAATACACAATCACTTTAGTTTGCATTAAATAGGGTCTAAATTTTTCCAAAGCAAACACCACAGTGAAGAGCTCCTTTTCAGTGGTTGTGTAGTTCTTTTGAGCTTCATTTAAGGTTCTTAAGGCATAGTAAATTACATGTGGATTGCGTCCCACTCTTTGTCCAAGAATCGCTCTAACGGCATAATTACTTGCATCACACATTATTTCGAATGGCAAATCCCAGTCTAGAGCCTTGATTATGGGTGCCAAAACCAACCTCTCCTTTAATTTGTCAAACGCACCACGACATGCATCACTAAACACAAATTCATTACCTTTTTGTAGAAGACAACTCAAAGGGTGAGCTATCTTTGCAAAATCTTTAATGAACCGCCGATAGAAACTTGTATAACCAAGAAAAAAATGAACTTCCTGCACACTCACGAGGTAAGGTAAAGATCCAATAACATCTACTTTGGCCTTATCAACTCCAATCCCTTTAGACGAAACTACATGTCCTAGGATGATTCCCTGAATAACCATGAAATGGCATTTTTCATAATTCAACACTAAGTTGGTTTCAATGCAATGTTTCAAATTTTTGTCTAAATTCTCTAGACAAGATGCAAAGGAATCACCATATACAGTAAAATCATCCATAAAGACTTCAATTATTTCTCAACAAAGTAGGAAAAAAATACTTACCATACACCTTTGGAACGTCACCGGCGCATTGCAAAGTCCGAATGGCATGCGCTTATACGCGAAGGTACCAAATGGGCATGTTAAAGTTGTCTTTTCTTGGTTCTCAGGTGCAACAGGAATTTGATGGAACCCGGAATATCCATCCAGACAGCAATAATGGGTGCGACCTGCAAGTCTCTCCAACATTTGATTGATCAATGGCAAAGGGAATTGATCTTTGCATGTTGCAGAGTTCAGCTTCCTGTAGTCGATGCAAACTCGCCACCCATTCTGAACACGTGTCGAAACCAACTCCCCTTTATCATTTTTAACCACTGTAATGCCTGTTTTCTTTGGAACAACCTGGGTTGGACTGACCCATTTGCTATCCGAAATAGCATATATTATATCTGCATCAAGTAACTTAAGAATCTCTTTTTTCACGACTCTACTGGGCGAACCACTGCTCTCCTTCTTCTTTCTTCCGAACTACTGCACTTATTCTTCTTCTTTTCTTCATTGAATTAAACTAACATCTCTAACATATAACAACCTCGTTTTCAACTTCCGTATAGTTCATTATACTCATAAACAAATCAAAACTTAAGATTAAGATACAAACATCTAAAACAGAAAACTCATACACGTATCTCTTCACGTAACTCTGTATGTTTTCTCTACACCTTCATTCTCTGGATTTTCTTCTTCTATAATTTTTTTTCTCATATCCTACCGTCACCTTGAACCTATCCTTTTAACCCAAAACTTATTTCACTGACTAACCGAATTAAAATAGGAGTGATGAGGTGGTGCAAAATTCATGGGTGTGAATTTTGTCTCTCACACCCGTGAGAGAATGAAGCAACCAGTCACGGGTGTGACTTTTGTGTCTCATGCATGTGAGAAATGAAGAATGTCACGATCGCCACTTTGATGGTTTGGATTCATAGTGAAAAAAATATGCAATGAAGCAGAGTATATGTGAATAATTTCTTTCATGAATTTCTACACTCTTCTCATACACATTTTCAATGATCTTTTAACTCCAAAAATCATTTAAATACTATCTTATAACATCTTGATCCTCAAAACACTCAAAAAAAATCATCAACTCATCCTACATCCACAGTAAACATGAAAATGTCCATTTTTACATAATAATTTGATATCAAATAAATCACCAAAATTTTCTCATAAATCAATCACCCAAAAAGATTTACAGATACTTACTTGATAATACTTCAAATTCTTCCACAATCTCTAGAACCTAGTTCTTTATACAACCGCTTACATCCTCTTGAAGGTGGTTTAGGTTAGGCTTTTCTTGAGGCAAAAGAAATAGATATCAAGTAGGAATAGAAGGGTAGATGAAAGCAAGGTTCAACTTTGGTGAAGATTCAGTGAATCAAAAATCAAAGAAGAGAAAGTTTGAGAAGAGAGTTACGAAGAAGATAAGAACTAAGTTATAAACAACAGTAACTTAGTCAAGTTTAAAAAAGAATAAGATTGGTCTTCTCAACATAATAATATAATAAAACTTAATTTAATAAGTGACACATGTCACTTATCTATTTCCAAAATCTTTAAGTAGTTTTACCAATAAAACTAGTCTAGTCATCTTCAATTTTTTTCTCCAAATGTCTTGAAAATTTTCACTACTATCTCTTAAACATTCCCACAGTCATCTATATAAAAATTCGTCATTATCACAAATTCTTATTTCTATTTCCATTTGTCAATTTAATCGCCACTAGACATTTTTCCATGTCCATAAATACCCAACATTTTTCAAAATTTTTCCTAAAATTCTCCAAAAATTTTGAGTAAATAAATATACTCTCCAAATCAATTCTTGACACACAAAAACCACAATTCCAAAAATAATCACATTTATAGATTAATTATACCCAAAAAATGTCAAATGAGTGCATGTATAATCATTGTAATGTGTGCAAAATTTCAAATGCACATATGTGTATGCTAACGTTATGCATGAGCATGAAATGCATTTTTCTAATCTCTCAGTGCTATTTCTTAATTACAGAAATTTACAGTTCTAACCTTTAGTATGGAAACGGGATGTTACAGTTAAGTCAAGAAGACTTTACTTCTTTTATTGATTTTGATGAAAGTTAAATAATAATAATAATAATAAAAGTGTGTGAACTGTTTTGGTGAATTTGTTAAGTGCGCAGATAAATATAAGTGGCACAAATCATCAAATCAAGACGATGCTTTAGTAAAAGTTGAATAAGATCGATCAGATTAAGTGATTAAGACATCAGACGAAGCATAAAGCATACGAATTTAAGCAAGTCGATGTAATTGAAGAATATACTAAGAACGTCAGTTAGTTGGAGTTGGTTACAGGACTCAACTAATAACATACTTTATAAGACTCGACAAGCAGATTTCTCAAGATGACCCTTGGAGACTTAGGCTATAAATATTAGTCGTAGTCATAGACTTCAATAAGAATTTTACATGTACAAAAATACTTAGAGAAATTTTGTGCTCAAGTGCTTATGCTGTGAAAAATATTCTGAAAGAAAAGAAAAAAAAGAAAGAGAGTGTATACATCTGTAATGTGAGTGTGAAAACTCAAACAATATCTTTTCGAGATAAAGGAAGGCTAGAGCCTGAAGAGGCTGAGGAAGAAGATAAAAAATACTTTGTGAAAGAGACCTAAAGAGGCTCTGCAAGTGTAGAAATAATACTTATAACATTGAAGGAGATAGTGAAATCTTAGATAAACTCTGAGGACTGGATGTAGCCCAAGGATAAAGGTGAACCAGTATCGTGGTGTCATATTCTCTAACTCTTACCTTTTTAATTTTCTTGTTGTTAGAAGAATATATACTATTTCTACTGTTGCATTACTCAAACGAATTAAGTGCGTAGTTTTGTAAATTGTCTGAATCTTTCAAGAAAATCAAGAAGTTTTTTTTAAGATTTCAATCTTAAACGATTTATCACAATTCAACCCCCCTTTTTGTTTATTCTTACATATTACATGATTTCTATAATAACAAGTGATTTACTTCAGTTGGTATCAGAGCAAAGTTTCCAAGAAACACTGTTACAAAGTGAGGACAAAGATCCATAACTGAATCACATGTTTTTATAGCTTAAGGTGCCTCAGTCACAAGACCTCCTACATTCAATGGTGAAGATTATCATTATTGGCAGGACAAAATGCAGCTCTTCATAGCATCCAAACATATAGATCTTTGGGATATCATTGAAAGTGGTCCATACATTCCAACAGACTATGAAGGAAAAAGCATTTCTGGTGATGAATGGTTAGTTGATCGAAAAGCTCGTGTTCAATTAAATTTAGAGGCCAAGTTCTTTATAAGTTATGCGTTAAGCAGAAGTGAATATGATAAGGTTCATGGATGCGAATCTGCAAAGGAAATGTGGGACACATTAGCCATTGCACATGAAGGCACAAACCAGGTGAAAGAATCCAAGATTGGTATTCTTGTTCATCAGTATGAGCTGTTCAAGATGAAAGATGATGAGTCTATTGATCAAATGTTTGGGCAATTTCAAACAATCATTAATGGACTTAAAGCTCTGGGTACAATCTACGATAGTCAAGATCATGTCAGAAATATCCTCAGAAGTCTTCCAAAAAGACGGAGACCCAAAGTAACAGCAATACAAGAGGCCAAGGATTTAAGCAAGCTTAAGCTAGATGAATTGTTTGGTTTACTGAAAATCCATGAAGTAGAGCTTAATGCGGAAGATAAACCCAGAAGGGATAAATCTATTGCATTGAAGGATGGTCAGAAGAATCAGAAAATACAGAAAAATATAAGCTCGTCTTTAAAAGCATTAAATATTGAAGAAATCAAAAATGACGATGCCAGTGAATCTGATCAAGATTCAAGTGAAGATGAAGACAAACTATCTTTCATTTCAAGAAAGATTAG
>JAOQMS010043616.1:0-11498 GCA_027563885.1 Erythroxylum longipes
CACTACCAAAACCCATACTACGGAGGAAATTAAGTGAAGTACGCTAGATACAAAGTATGGAAAGGTGTCTATAACTTCCCCTCCCCCCCCAGGGTCCTACCCCCTAACCTAGAGTAGCTAGGTCGGGAAGTAAAATTAATCCTTGTTTATACATCGACTTCTCTAGTACGAAGTGAGCCACTTCAAATAGGTTCATTGATTCGGCCCAGAATACAATTAATCCAGTATGGGCTACATGAGCTCCTAGTAGTTTACCAAATAAATTAATAAGTCAGGCATTTCCAGCCCACCAAGTGAAACCGATAGTTTCTTGGTCACGACCTATAAAAATAAAAAAAAATTGATCCATTTATAATCCTATGTTAGTTGAATTAATGGATTGTCCAATTGGAAATAATAACAAAATGCATAGGTCATTAAAAGAAGTTTTAATATAGAAATATATATAGTATTACCCCTTTACTTTTTATTTACTTTAATTTGAACTTATTAGTCAATTCATTAATATAATATCTCCAATAAAAAAGGGGGGATCGCACAATCAGATAACTCAAAAAATTCAATCTTTATTTTATTTTTGTTTTGGTCCAACTAGATTTTAAAATTCTAAAACTAGTAATTCCTAGTATCCTTTTCTAGGGTTTACATTTTCCTTTTTCTTTCCATATTAAAAAAATCTCAAAAACTTCATTATAGTTATACTGGGTGGCAGTTTTGAAAACCTAACTTCATTAATTGAATCAGACCTTTGTTCCTTGATAGGATACTATCAAAAGTTATTAGAAAGAGAAAGAAAGAATTCATTGCTCGATGGCCTTTTCCTCGATGACATAATCATGATAGATATTTTATCTATTTCTGTGGATCTGATATCATGCCAATTTTCTATACTAATATAACCTTATTTTATTCTATTTATTTGAGTATCTCATCAAAGTTGAATTATTTTTAGAAGTTCATTGAAAACGTTCTATTTGATCAAAAAGATTCCCTTTCTTTTTTATTTGTTAACTACTATTTATTTATACGTATAAAACTACAATAATAGACTACCTACTTTTGTTTTATTCTTCTAAAGGTGGGAGAAAAGATAAAAATGATTATTAATCAAATCAAAATTCAAGTTTGAAACTCACGTAATTAGCCTTTTTCGGTTAATTCTAAAAAAAATGGGGCAATTAACTGTGTAGCCTTATGAGGTAAGAAATCAAGTACGGTTCTAAGGAAAAGAAAGTACTCATCTATTCCTATTCTGACAAAAGAGAACAGGCCATTCGGCAGGGTGACTCTGAACTTGCAGAGGCTTGTTTCAATCAAAATGTTAATCCTGCAAGCTATAATCGTGAAAATAGGGGAATACAACCAACTATCATTAAGAATTTCATCTTTAGAATCGTGAAAATAGGGGAATACAACCAACTATCATTAAGAATTTCATCTTTAGACTAAAAACAGTCGAAAGGTGGAATCCCATAGAGAGAAAGGGTTCCTAATAAAAAAGAAGTTTTTGTAAATGAAATATGCTTTGTCAAACCACCCATAAGAATCATATTTTGACAATTATCAATAAAATTTCCAGTTATACAGGATCTAGGCATAGGTATAGGTAGCAATTCATTTTATAATTTTTTAAATTACATTCTTTTTATTATGATTATATTTTCTCTTTTTGTTAACGGTTCAAAATTCGTTATCTTTCTCTAACACTTGATTCTTTCACAAACGTATCAGGATTGATTTTTTTTTCTTTTTACAAGTATTATAATAGATATGATACACATACAACTAAACGTCTTTAAGAAAAATAAGAAAGAAATCCCTATTAGAAATTGTAATAAATTGGTAATTATAATAATTACCAATCCAAATTATTACTCGAACTAAAACTTACGAGCTCCTATTTAAAAAACATTCCAAGTTTTGGATAGGATTTTAGAATACTTTCTGATTTTTTTTAATTGACATAGGCCCAAGACCTTTAGTAAATTATTAAAATGTAAGTTATTCAAATAAGGAAGATGATAAATAAAATAGATAGACCCTTCTCTTCGTCTCAGATTGATGGGTCTTCTCAATTGGAAGATCCCCTATATAGATAATACACATTCTAGTTGACCGGGCCTAATTCGAATTGTTTTGTTCCGAAGAAAAGATATCCATAGGGTGCTTCGTCCTATTCAGATATTCATAACCAAGAAGTACTGGATTCTCTTTCGGGTAGGCACTGAAAGGAGAAGGAAGGCTGGAAGGGATTTTTTTACCTATTTTAAATCGATTTTCAACTCCATCTGACTAGTTTTGGTTTCGAGTCCTGGGCAACCATTTATAACTATCTACTGAAATAGTATGAAATCCTATATGATATGTCTAGAAATATGAATTCTTTTTTTTTAAACTCATTTCAACTTCATTTTTCTTAGTAATTGGAAATTGCTCTTTAATCTAAAGATGGATAGAAAAAATCGAGTAAATAACAGAAATACATCTCGAAATATAAAAATAGGGTATTTCCCTCAATTTCAATGAGTTTTTTATTTATCATATATTTTTATATTATTATTATTTAATATTTAATATTTATTATATACATATTATTAAGGGCTATAGCCCAGTTAGGTAGAGTACCTCGTTTACACGTGCACCAATGTATGAGTAAGCAGAATTCTATACTCGATCTCATCGATACATATAGAATTATGTGGAGAATAAGCTCTCTAGATTTAGTATAACAATCACATTACATAATAGAGAAACAAGATCACATTATGTAATAGAAAAACAAGTTAATCTAAACAACAATCATATAAGCTTGAGTTATTTAACCTATACTATATTATCCCTAATGATTCTTAACCATTAGTTAACCGCGAGTGAATCAAATGTACAAAGATTACATATTGCAATCTAGATTCTAGCAATGAGTTTATACATGAATAATCTATTTGGAATAAATAAATCATTCACATATAAATCCTAAAACATTAGTAAAAGAATAACTTATTTAATCCTAAAAGAGACTTAAGAATAATATCACTACATTAATCAACACCCAAATATGTTCATTGACCTTGATATCTCCTTTGAACTGGAAAGATGAAGTTTAGCTCTTCATAGCTCTCCAAAGGGTAGGGAATCTCCTTCCTTTTGAGTCTCTAATATCTTTATTTCCTTTTAGCTTCATAATTTCCCTTTTATTCTTAAAATTAAGGTTGTCTAACAAATTAAGGTTATGTAACAATACACGGTCAACTATACAAGTGTGTAAATGACCATATATATCAATTTGGTAGAAATGATGAACATAAATGTTTATGACGAGCTACACGGCCAAGATAGAAGAATGTATAACTCACTTACATAATTGTGTAAGTCCGTAAATAACCAGGTAGGTTGCATGGATACTTGAAACTTCATCTTTGCGCTCTTACAAACTTCTAATGACTCACATAATCCCATACATAATCACGTATGTTATATACATGGGTGTGTACACCTCTACACAAGTTTATAAGTTGCAATAGCTCCATTTCTAGCATTCTTTGATTCGTTTTCACCTTAATTCATCTATTTTTTGCTTACACTAAGGCAAATAAGATTAAAGATCGGTAAAACAGAACTAAGGATATATTTTTAGCTTATTTTGGTTCTTATTCCTCCAACTTCAACCTTAAACAAAATATGAACCAAAATAAGTATCTTAATCACAACATAGCATTAATCACTAAGCATTAGGTAGTAAATATATGGTCAATCAAGCACTTATCAGAATTTCAAAATCCAGTCTTCATTTACTAACGCTTTGTTGAGATTTTTCTATAATGTTAAATTTGCCTTATTATTTGTTGCTACAAGTATAAAAGTTACCCCTAGACCTAAGATTTGTCAATTCTATATTTTTTACGCACTCCATGAATTCAACATTGAAGTTTTTCAAGAAAACATCACCTTCTGACTCTGAGTAAGTTAAGGTGCTATTGAAAGTTAATGTGCGATTGAAATCACCTAAAATGAGATAAAGGAGCATTCATTGAGAGATGAACTCTTTTTAGCTTATCCCATAGCTTAGTCCTCTAGAAGGCTTGGTCAACACCATAAATAATAGAAATTGAACAATTAATCTAGTAAGGCAGTAACGCAATAGATAATTGGATACCATGATTAATAATTTCCCTTATGATAACTCTAATTTTGTTGGGATTAATGGCAATGACAATGCTGCCATAGTGATGAGATTGGTGATTGGTGATTAGTGATAATGCTCTGGTGCTTAGTAAGAAAGTGGAGGTTTTTTTTTCATTTTTCTTCTTTTAGGTCTCATATCTCTTAACTAGTTTTAAAGCATTAATTACTTTCTGGGACAGTTAGTCCTTATAGGATCCATAATTAGACAAAAATCTAATTAGGAAAAGCTCATTAAGCCTTTAACCTCATTTTTCTTCCTTACACTTCTTCGAGTTCCTAATTTGATATCAATACTAGTCTCAGAACCCTCCTTGTCATGCTTTTTGCTGCTTCTTAGGAGTTATAAGGAGATCATGTTCCTTTTCCTTACTTAAGTCCTTACTAAAAGATTTTTTTTCCAACCCCAGCCCAGAAGTTCAATATAGTTAAGAATATGGGTTTTGTCAACCACTTTCTTTTAGTTCATATGTGGATTACTTGTTGAAGGAGGAGACTCACTTGGTTTTATATTGGTATCCTATTCCATGGGTATAATATATTGAGTTGTTCAAAGGGAGACTGGTGTTTGGAGTACTGGCAGTTAGGTAGGGGTGAAAATGCAATCTCATCAGACAATAAGATTAAATAATAAAATCTTTATTTGAACATTAATTAAACTAGATTTTGTTCAGTATCATTATTTTTATGTAATAAATAATTAAGATAGAATAAATAGAAAAATATATACATTTACTTAAAAATTTTTACCTTTTCTATTCTTTTACCTAATAATTATATGACTGAGAAATTATTAGATGAAAATTGTATGTTGACCTAAATTTAAGATATTTATAGATATATCTTTTTATTTTTTAATTGCTCTAACTTATAATATGTAAGTTTAAATTTTGAATTTAATCCCAATCTGTGAGTTGATTTTTGTAACTCAAGTCTTTTAATTTTTTTTTGAGATCAATCCATCTGATTAGGGTTAAGTGTATATGTAGAAGGCATAATCCTCGATGAGGTCAGAAAAATATTGATATAAACCATAATCAACATTTGGGGTTGGGTTTAAATAGTAGCTAGATGCTTACCTGCATTTTTTTTTCTGTGGATAATAATTCTTAAAACATATATTTAATCTTTATTTAAAAAAATAGTGATGATGAATAATATTTTTAATATTTTAGTTTAAATTTCTATTATCGACATCATATCATAAAGAAAAAAGATATAGTATTAAATAAAAATGAAATAAAAGAGAACTTGCCGTACATAACAGAGATAGAAAGCTTTTTTATTTTAAAAGAATAAAATAAGAAACAAGTAATGTACCAATAATATTTCACAAAGAGAAGATTTGATATATGTTAAGATTGCCAATAAAATCTTTGCAAAGAAATAAAAATGCTAGATGCATCTACAAATTATCACCAGATACTTGTTATTGAAGAATTATAATTGGAATTTTAATAAATAATGATATCTTAAATATATCATAACTTTATAACATTCATGAAATTATAATATTTAATAAAGATTATTTAGTAAAGGTCATGAGTTTATGATTGATCATAATGTATATTAATTTCACAAATATATTCATTTGAAATTAAAGAATTTTTATTTTTCATTCAATAAAAAATGTAGTATATTCTTAAAAGAGAACTTACCTAAAGAATATACATATATAAATATATTTATAGCTAAATGATATTAAATAGCTTAAAATATTTTAAAACAAAACTTTTCTACCCAAGTGATTAAAAAAAATCAATTATGATCTAATTATGATCTATTCTATGTGGTCAATAAGATAGAAATTTAAACACTATCTGATAAGAAGTGGAGCTCCCTTCTTTTTGTATTCACGTCTATATATTGGATTTGCTATTTTTTTTCTTTTTTCTTTTTAAATTTTTTTGGGTGAAACAAGAGATTTTCCTTTCTCAAGTTCTAAGTGTGATCCGTTAGTAACATATAGATTAGAGATGATGGCTTAAGTTTTCACGTTATAGCTCACCATAAACTGGAACAAAACGAAAAGATTTAATTAATTAAAGATAGAAATAGGCTATATTATGTTACATACATACATGATATTTTATGCCTTCTCTAATACTCATCATATAAAATGCGTCGCAGATAAAGATATTTTATTATTGATTTTTCAAGTCGAAAGATTTTGTCCTCCTTACATAGCAAGTATAGACGATCTTTTGGAGTTATGGAAAAATTATTCTTACCAACATAAGTTCAGAATCCATTTTTAGAAGCAGAAATAATAGCCCTCATTGTTATCAAATAATTTCGGACATGTTTATTTTTCATTTATATTTTTTGTTTTTTGTTTTTATTTTCCATTTTAGTAAATTTTTGTTTAACTTTTTATTTTTCTACTTTTAATTTTATTTTTTAATTTTTAAAATTTATGAAAACTATAAAAATTCTCTGTTTCTAATTTTTATAATTTATTTACTATTAACTAAATATATTGTTTAGTTATTTAATAAATTAATTATTAAAAAATTATAAATAATTTAATTTAATATTATATATTTAGTTATTAATAAAAATTATGAACAATTTAATTTTATTTAATAATTTGTTTAATGTATGTAATTAGATTAAATAAAATTAATTTAACAAATATAATTAAATTAAAATATTTTCAAAAATATAAATTTCAAACAAATTTTGATTAGAGATTAAAATAAATTTAATCAATTAAAATAATTTATCTTTAATTTTTTCTAATATATAATTTTCATCGTAATAAAAAAACTATAACTATTGATATTATCAACAAAAAAATAAAAAATGAAAATGAAAATGAAATCAAATGAATCATATTTAACAAATTTCTCATATCTTTCTCATCAACTGCTCCTATATTTTTGGAGGACCGGAAATTTTGTCATTATGATTAGTAAGTGAGTCCAACCTTTTCCTTTTCTCGATAATATGTGAAAGGAAAAGGTTTCCACGTACAGGCCGAGTTTGAAACAATAGTTTCCATGGAAGATAGAAAAAAACTGTATTGAAAATAACAAGAAAAGAAAAGAAACAAAATGGAATAAATGTGGCTGCAAATGTGATGAAAACTTTGTTGCTTTTGAGGACTGAAAATGATGCTAACAGAGAGAATCCTCAAACAAAAAAGATACTAAAGCTAAAGCAGTCCAAATCCAGAGACAAGTACTAAAAAAAGGATGGTAGACTGTTTCTGCTACCCAGTACTTGGACAGACCTGAAAAGCAAGTGAAAGTTTTGATCTTTGTATTCTACTCTCATTAAATTCATCAAATCCTTTTGCCAAGTAGTTATATTCATCTTGATTGTCCAATAATTCCACAAGATCTGCAAGCTAAGAAGAGCGGACTTTCTTTCTGGGGTCAGAGCTAAAAGGGAAGATAAAGAGAGAGGCTTTCTAAGAGCAACAGAGTGGAAACATGGAAGTGGGACAGATGCAGAGAACATGGGTTGAATATATAAGGTCCTTGTTTAGGGAGGTATATTGGAGCAAGTGTATATTTCGTTCTATTTGTTTTGTTTTTATTTCGTTGCTGTGTTCTGCCTGATCTTGGAGACATTTTGTTGGTTCTCACTTTCTGGGGGTGTGATTCCTTTTTTTTTGGCCGGTGAAGGGTTTTCTGGATGGTCAGTTTACACAGCTTCACTTACTTCAAGATGAGAGCAACCCTGATTTTGTTGTCGAAGTTGTATCTCTTTTCTTTGAAGATTCTGAGAGGCTTCTCAATGATCTCACCAGGGCTTTGTAAGAGCTTACAATTCCGTATCTTTTTACATTTTTCTAGTTTGGTTCAGTATACTTCGATTTGGTTCATGTTCTTATCTTTTTACATTCTTCTGGATATTTCTTGCTGGTTGACTTTATGCCATTATATGCCAAATCCTTGCTGATTCTTCCTACCCGCTTTACTTTCCTAGAGAGTATCCAAATGTTGATTTCAAAAAGGTAGATGCGCATGTTCACCAGTTAAAAGGCAGCAGCTCCAGGTAATACTTTTGAGTAACTTCTTTCCTCTAGCTTATTTTTCCTTGCTATTGCACATTTTAGTTCCCTTTTTCAGCCTATCTTCCTCTCTCTTAAAGAATGGTCTTGTCGACCTTTAATTCCACCAATATAAGTTGTTTAGCACTTCTTGTCTTGACTTTATTCATCTTTAATGTACTTATCCTAATTTAAGACCATAGAATAGGCACTGAACTGCAACCAAGCATAAATATGAGAGACGTGCAGCAGAAAATGAGACATTTAGTGATGAAATGTTTAGTCTTGTTTCTATTTAGTTCATCTTTATTGCGTGAGAAAGTTAATGAAAAATTTTCTTCCGTAGTGCAGCATAGGCGCAATGAGAGTTAAGAATTCGTGCATTGGTTTCCGCAACTTCTGTGAGGAAAAGAACATTGAAGCGTGAGTGGTCTCGTTCTTTAGGAGTTGCCCTCCTTTTTCTTTTTGGATTTACTTTTTTGTTTCATGTTCATAAGAACTTTGAGCTGTGAGGTGTATAGTATCACTGTTAGGATGTTTTTATCTCTGACTGTAGGTGCCTGAAATGCCTGCAACAAGTTAAACAAGAGTACTATCTCGTGAAGAACAAGCTTGAAACACTGATCCGGGTTAGTACAGTTTGCTTTTGCTTAATGTCATTCTCATTCAAGTAGTATCTGATTACCAAGTCTATGATCATATACTTTTAACATGATATGATGTTGTTATTGGTTGCAGCTAGAGCAACAAATCGTTGCAGCTGGTGGGTCAATTCCAATGGAAGAGTTGGGTTTTTAATCTGACTAAACCTGAGTAAAATTTGGTGGGGAATTGCAATGAAGAGGCAAGGTTCTGTTTGATTAGATTTTATGTAATGAAATTTATTTAAGACAGTTCATCTGCCACTTCTTATCTTCAAGAGAGGCTTCATTTAAGAGTGTCCAGCCATTTATTTGCAAAAAGCTTTTCCTTTATTTTTCAGTTGATCTTCTAGTATGATAATTAAACAAGATAGGTAGTTGAGTAGTTCTATGCGCGACAGTTGACAGTATCCCAACCATTGGATAGATTAGATTTGTCTATGATCAAATACATTTCAAAGCTGCGTGTAATCTCAGTATCAGGTTTTTGGCATGCTGAGACTATGGATTAGGGAAGAATGGAAGCTTTAAATCCTAGAGGAAGACCATTGAGCTTGTGGTACCAGTGGTTTCTACATGTTTGTGATGTTTGGTTAATTATCCTACACTTGGAGAAAATTTCCACCAAAAGTAACAAAGATAAACGTGCAAAAACAGAAAGAGCAAAAATATAATCAATTGGAAAAATATTATAACTATTGGAACATTTGGGTGGGATTTTCATTTGATTTTCAAAAGTTAAGATCACTTGAATTTTATAACTTGACTAATACAAAAAACATAATAAAGTATAAATCAAAATTTTTATCTTACTGTCACTTGTCGTTTCTCCTTAAACAATCTTTTAAATTGGTTTATCTCAATTATCATAATTATACATATATCTGACCTCTAATGATGTTCACCTAATATGCTAAGAGAACTTTAAGAGTAGTGTATAAAGCAATAGGCAAGAATTGCTAACTCTTTTAGAGTTTAACCTTATTTATAAGAGATTTTGAACCTTATAGTAATTTAATTTAAATAAAATTTTAATCAATAGTAATTAAACTTAAATAAGGTTCAATATTTATTTATTAATATCTCATATTTAATCATAAAAATTTTCAAACTTCATAATCAAGTCCAACTTGATTAAAACACATTTTCTCTCTTCGATATATTCTTTATGTATGGCCATCAGTTCCCAAATATGGTGGCAATGAATATAAATTATAACCCTAAATTGTATTTAGGATTAAATAAATAAAACTTTTAATTAATCTTTAATTCTCTAATTAAATAATTTATATCCATAAATCAAGATTGATGTTTAATAACGCATCATAACTACCTAAATATTTAGGCATGTCAAAATGACTTTAACTAATATTTATGATTTTTTCATATAATTCAATCATTTCATCATATATTGTTTTGATTAAATATAGAGAATGAAATTAATATCTACTTTATTTGAGTTCAATCATATTAGTTCCCTACGGTTAATAGTTGATTATATTAATAAAATTTATAAATTATTTTACAAAGTATAATTTCACTTTGGCGAAGGATTTCTTTACTCATTACTAATTGAAAACAATATTAGAACATTCTTCCTAATAAATTTAGAGTGATTAATCCTATATTGATCAATCAACTACTTCCATATAATTCATACTTTATTCAATGAGTACTGATTGAGCTATCCTTAAAATAGGTCATAAATAGTATAAAACATAGCAATTCTTATATGATTAGGGATGATAATGGGCCAAGCCAGGTCGGGGTGAATCATCCTCCAGACCTAGTCATGTCTGAGCTTAAGCAGGGCTACTCCAGACCCGGGCCTAGAGTAGCTCTGCTTGAGCTCAGACATGACCAAGCCCGGCCTGAGCTCATTTATTATTTTTAAAAAAAATTTCAAAACGATATCATTTAGCCTAAGCCCGAGGCTAAGCTCGAGCTTGGCTAGAAGCCCGATGGGTCCACTAGATCAGGCCGGGCTAAAACTCTACCAAGCCTATGTATGACATACATTGGAGATTTTAAGTCAAAAGATCACTTATACAAAAATCTCACAATGAGAATTCTTATAGATATTTACAAGTAATATTTCAAATAGATTTCTCACGTGTAGTGAACTTATTCTTTAGCAAGAACTCAAGCGTTTGTTTAAATATCTATATATTTTAGTCTATGAGATTAACTATTTCCTTCATAAGAAAGTAATATAATAGGTACTAGTCTTCTTATGTCCTATTAATGTCCAGTCTCAATAGAAAAATGATGAAGGAAATTATAAATATAATATGAATCTCATAGTTATGATCTCATTATAATTTCATTTGCAATATAAATTTATTCCATGGGCTTTATTATATACATCAAATTATGTATAAGATAAAGATTGTCTTTAAAGAATTATGTAACTAAACTACATCTAACCGATTGATTGTAAAGCATAAATCAATAATCTCTCACTTGCACTAAGCTAATTATTTAAGTAACTTATACCATATCATCTTATAATGATTATTGTTAGACCCTGTTTTCGAAGTCTAACTCCTGCTTGCTCTGATACCACATCTGTTAGACCCTGGGTTTGAAGTCCAACTCGCTTGCAGAATATCTTAATACGTAAGTTATCTCCCAAAGAGAACACCTTGACCATTATCGGATTATCTTCTCAAACTCCC
>JAOQMS010043617.1:0-11498 GCA_027563885.1 Erythroxylum longipes
TCTGTCTGTGGATGACAAGTAGTAGAATAAAGCAATTTAGTACCCAACTTTCCCAACAGAACACGCCAAAAATGGCTTAAAAATTTAGCATCTCTATCCGAAACAATAGACATAGGAATACCATGCAATCTAACAATATACCTAAAGAATAAATTAGCAACAAGCATAGCATCATCAGTCTTATGGCATGCAATGAAATGCATCATCTTACTAAATCAATCAACAACAACAAAGATGATATCATACCCCTTCTTTGTTCTATGCAGTCCTAAAACAAAATCCATAGAAATATCAACCCAAGGTTTAGTAGGCACAAGTAAAAGGGTTAACAATCTATGGGGTTTAACAGTACATTTTGCCTGTCTACATGCAATGCATTTGGCACATATACGCTCAACATCCTTGTGCATACTAGGCCAGTAGAAATGTTCATGCAAAATATCCAAGGTTTTAGTAACCCCAAAATGACGCATCAAACCACCACTATGACCCTCATGCACAAATAAAGCACGCAAAGAACAATTAGGCACACACAGTTGACTACAATGATACAAATATCCATCATACCTATAAAATTTTTGGAATGCAACATGCTCGCAAGCAGCATACACAGCAGCAAAATCATCATTAGAAGTATACATGTCCTTAAGCTGCTCAAATCCTAATAATTTAGAACTAAGAGTAGTGATACAAATGGCATTCAAGATGCTACAAGAAGCAATCTAGGTGATTTAGAACTAATTCCAAATATGGAAAGTTTTCGGGTTCCAAATAAGGAAACTTCACCAAATTTGGAAAATGGAGCTAAAGCTCAAGGAGATACCATGGGAAATCATATTGAGGTTGTTCAAGAAAAACAAGATCATTCAAGTGCCAACATGAAAGGTTTTCCCAATATGGAAAGTTTTGTCGATCCGGTCACAAGGTCCCGAGCAAGGTGTCTGAAAGAGCAACTCCAAATTTATGTGCAAAACCATGTTGAAAGTGGGCTGTCCAAATATGGAAAGTCCATATATGGAAACATTTCGAAGCCTAAGTATGTTTACATAATTGGGCTAAAAGACTAGTTTGGAGTGTTTGTGATTTTAGAGCCTATTTTGGGTCAAATTTGGGTTTGTTTGCTTTGGGCTATTTTTATTTGTCTCCTTTGGGTTAGAATAAGTGAAATGGGCCACATTTCAAGTAAGCCACATTGATTTTAGTCATTTATATTTCAGACTTGGTTTATGGGCTCAATTTAGCTTTTTAAGTTAGAATACATGGGCCCCCTGTTATTTTTACTTAAGCCCATTCGAAACCCATTAGGTTTAGGTTTAATTAAGCATGTTTTAGGGTTTTTATGGCTGTTATATTCACCTCTCCATCTTCTCTCCAGCAGCCACCTCTCTCTCAACATTGAAGATTGTCTTTTCATCTCACTCACCTTCTCCACCACGTTCTCCACATCAACCATGATCTTTACTACCATTGAAGACATTTATTTCAATTTTTAATGTTTTGTCTTGCATTGTAATGCCTATTAAAAAGGCTATTTTCGGATGTAATCATATTCAAGTTGTAATTCGAAAATCTCAGATCTGAATAGAGAGAGTTTTTGCTTTCTTTTATGTTTATGCGCAAGGTGTTCTCATTGATTGCAATTGAGTTTATCTTTTGTTATCAATTTTAATTCCTATTTCTTGTGTTCTTGAGTGCTTAATTGATTGGGGTTCAAGGGGATTTTTGAAAATTAACTTGAGTTCTTTTCATAAGTGTTCTTGGGTGTAAAAACAAATCATAATCTAATTGCTTTGATGAGACACGATTTCTGATTTGATTGGTAACGAGTTCTAAGGGTCGATTAAGGGTCTTGGGGTTCCACATCAAGTAGAAATTAAGAAATACCTCCTAGATAAAGCATCTGCTACCACATTTTCCTTCCTTTGCTTGTAATGTAGTATATACAGAAATGTCTCCAAAAACTCCACCCAAGTGGCATGTCTTTTGCTCAGCTTGCCCTGTCCCTTCAAGTGCTTTAGGGACTCATGATCCGTCCGAATGACAAACTCTCTGGGTTGAAGGTAATGTTGCCACACCTCCAATGCTCTCATCACAGCATAAAGCTCCTTGTAATAGGTCGGATAATTGAGTTGTGCACCACTCAGTTTTTCACTGAAATAAGCTACTGGTTTGTTTTCCTGCAAAAGCACAACACCTATGACATTCAACCAGAAGCATCACATTCAACCTCAAAAGCTTTCTGAAAGTTAGGTAAATACAAAATAGGAGCAAAACACAATTTTGTTTTCAACAAATTAAATGCATGCTCTTGTTCCTCACCTCATGTAAACCCTTGCTCCTTCTTAACTATTTCAGTCAAAGGAGCAGCAATGGTAGAGAAATCTTTCACAAACCTTCTATAGAAACTAGCAAGTCCATGAAAACTCCTCACCTCACTAGCACTCTTAAGTGTCGGCCATTCTTGGATAGCCTTCACCTTCTCCTCATCAACCTCAGCTCCCCTAGAACTGACTACAAACCCTAAGAAGACAAGCCTATCAATACAAAAAGTACACTTCTTAAGGTTAGCATACAGTTTCTCCTGTCTCAATGCATCCAAAACAAATCTCACATACATGACATGCTCATCAAGATTAGTGCTATATATCAAGATTTCATCAACAACCACAAATTTTCCAAGAAATGCACGCAACACATGATTCATCAACCTCGTAAAAGTGCTGGGTGCATTAGTTAAACCAAATGGCATAACTAATCACTCATATAACCCATATTTAGTTTTGCAAGCAATTTTTCATTCATCTCCTGGTTTCATTCTAATCTGGTGGTATCCACTTTTCAAATCAATTTTGGTAAAGATACATGCATCATGCAATTCATCAAGCATATCATCCAACCTAGGAATAAGATGACGATACTTTACAGTGATTTTGTTAACAGCTCTCCAATCTACACACATCTTCTAGGTCCCATCTTTCTTCGGCACCAGCAACACAGGCACTGCACAAGGGCTCAAGCTCTCCCTTACATGCCCCTTCTCTAGTAACTCACCCACCCACCTACTTTTGAAGCTCCTTTGTCTCCTCAGGATTACTCCTATAAGCTGGGCGATTTAGAATCTGAGCTCTGGGCACAAAATCAATCTGGTGCTCTATGCCTCTCAAGGGTGGCAGTCCCTTAAGGATCTCTTCAGGAAGGACATCAGTATAATCCTACAAAAGAGAAGCAAAAACCCTAGGCAAAGCCTCAAGAGGGTTAGTTTTAGTTAGTATCAGAAACTAAACACTCTCTATATCTCACTACTACTAGTGCTCTCTTCTCTTCAGTTACTCTCCTCAAGTCTTTTCCTTTAGCAAACAAACTAACTTTTCTCTCTTTCTTTTCTTTCTTCTTTTCTCTTCCTGAGCTCTTCTCTCCTGCACATCCTACTTCCTTTTCCTCACTTGTGCAGTCACTTACCATTGGGCCAAACTCATTTTTCTTTTAGGCCTCTTTTCTCTCTTCACTTTTTTTGTTCTCACTACCCGAACCCTCCTCACTTTTACTTGCTTTTATCTGGTCCAGGTACAATTCATGAGGTGATAAAGGTAGTAGAATGAGTTACCCTTAAACTTAAAGAAGTACCTATTGGTATACCCATCATGTGCTACCCTCCTGTCAAACTGCTAAGGTCTCCCAAGTAACATATTACCAGCCTCTATTGGTACCACATCACACAACACCTCATCCTCATATCTTCCTACGGAAAATGGCACTACAACCTGCCTAGTCACCTTCACACCAGCACTATCATTGAACCGTTGTAAATTGTATGGCTCTAGATGTTTCCTGCATGTCAAACCCAATTTCTGTACCATAGTCCAACTAGTTGCATTAGTGCAACTAACCCCATCAATGATCAAATTGCATACTTTTTTACTAACTAAACACCTTGTATGGAAAAGATTCTCTCTGATCTACAAGATCTGCAGTCCTAGCACTCAGTACCCTCCTAACTACTAGTGCTTCCCCTGTAACAACTCTCTTAAAGCAACTATCATCCTCAAAATCATTATCAACAATAAGCTCAGATTCACTACCACTATCCTCCGAATCAATCATCCCATTATCCCACTTTCTTATTTGAACATTGAGATGCAATATGACCAGTACCCAAACACTTAAAACATTTAATGCTAGAATGCTTACTAGAAGAAGCTTAGGTGTTAAGTGTACCTTTAGGGGTCAATCCCTACATTCGGCCTTTATGGTGTCTCCTTGATGTCCAGCCCCTTGTATTTTGACTTCTCCTCTCTCTTGGGCCATTTTGAACTCCACGATTGGCTAGAATTTGTCCCACTCTTTGCTGTCACTCTAACTTTGATTTGTTTCTCCACCTTCATGGCCATGTTCACCATGTCCTCAATCTCTAAGGAGTGCTGTAACTTCACAACATTGGCTATCTCCCTATTGAGTCAACTCAAAAATTTGGACATTGTAGCTTCTAGGTCCTCCTTTATGTTGGCTCGGATCATAGCCACCTTTATCTCCTTATGGTAATCCTCCACTGATTTAGACCCCTGAGTGAGTCTCTGAAGTTTCTGGTACATCTCCCTGTAATAGTAAGAAGGCACAAACCGCTTCCTCATGCATGCCTTCATATTGTCCCAAGTAGTAATTGACATCTCTCTATTTCTCCTCCTGGATGTCACCAACTGATCCCACCATATTAGTGCAAAATCTGTAAATTCAACAACGGTTAGCTTACCTTTTTATCTTCAAAAAAATTGTGGCACTCAAAAACCAAGTCCACCTTTCTTTCCCACTCCAGGTAAGCCTCTGCATCATTCCTTCCCTTAAAGACTGGGATCTGCATCTTGATGGATTTAAGGTCTCCATCTTTCCTATTAAATGGCTCAACTCTCTGAACTCTCCTAGGTTTGTGTACCTCAAACTCCTCCTCCTCCTCAAAGTCATCCTCCTCTAGCACCGAGGTGGTGGTCTATGAGGTGGTGGTTGCTGCTGGCGTACACCTGTATGCCTCCCTTGAGCTTCCTCACGTCTCCCTTGTGTGAGCTCGTCCATCTGTCCCCTAATCTCAGTTAAGGCTAGAATGAAACTCTCAAATTGTTGTTGCATCTCCCCCTTGGTTGTCATCATTACTACCTCCTTGTGACATTGTAGATAAAATGATATACCTGCAAAACAAGTTTAGTAGTAAACAACCTCACACACTCCCTCACGTGTTTCACTCAATTGATGTCACTCCCCTCGTGTTTAAGTCACGGCAATGACTCCCTTAAATAAGCTCACACACTCTTGCCTTTTACCACTCAATTCCCTTTGAAATTCAATTCATCACTCATAACCAATTCTCAACTGATCAAAAGAATCAAAAGAGTGTGAAAATTTTGAACTGACTAGCAAGTACGAGTATAACGAAACAAAAGATTTTTCAGATTTTTTCCATTTCTTTTCAGATTTTTTTTTCTGACTTTTTTTCGTTTTTTCGTTTTTTCTGCACTTTTTTTGACTTTTTTCCGCTTTTCTTTTTTCATACTTTTTTCTGACTATTTTCGTTTTTTGGACTTTTTTTCTAAATTTTTTTGGATCTATGTTAAATATTAATAGAAGATAAAACAAGAAAAATAAGAAACTCTAGGCTGAAAGTTAATTCACAACTAAATTGATGAACTTACGATAATTGGATGGTGATGGGCAACAATTTCTTGAATTCTGATGGAGTCGAATAAGAATTCTCCTCCACACTAATGCTCTGATACCAACTAATGCGCACCACAGAATTGAAAGATTGTTCGGATCTAAGGAAAGAAGAAGAGGATAGATTCGAATTAACTAAATTAAATCTAATACGCAGGGTTTCAAATTTACCTACCTACCTCACGAAGAACTTGTCTCAAGCAACCTAGATAATGGGTAAAGAACAAACCAAGAAAGTTTTTTAGGATCAAAGTCACGCCACAATCTGATTCAGTTGATAAGTGATGTTTAATTCCTAAGTTAAAAAGAACAAGAGGGTTTTTTTTCTCTCAAGATGGTCAGGGGTACACAAGAAATAATATGATCAAAAGTTGTTCCAAAACCGTAAAACATATGTATTTATACCTAGGCTTAATGCTAAAAGACTTGGGCTTAAAATACATAGAAGCCCAAAATATAAATAACTTAAAATAAGTCCAAATTAGAATAATAAAAAAAACACCTTTGATCATAGACGCACCTCTCGTCTTAAGCTTAAGTGATAACGCGCAGCCCTATACAATGGTCTTCAAGTCCCAAGTGAGTCTAATCCAAATATTTGAGATAAATGAATCAATTTGGGTTGTGATTCAAATAGCTCTCCTCCAATAGGCTTGGTGCACTCCATCCTCTCCACAAATTGGCCCACATACACACAGAGAGCCTCCTTGAGTCTCTCGGTCCTAGCTCTAGACATAGGTCCAACTGGAATAACCAGCTTGCCCCCGTCACGCACGCCATCTCCATGGTGATCCTTACTCTTGCTCACATCACAATCATTCAACCACTGTAATTTATAGGGTTTAGGGTGTTTTATGGTAGGTAAGCTTAACTTCTCTACAAGGGATGTGCTAGCAACATTGGTACAACTCCCCCCATCTATGATCATGCTATATACCTTAGACTTGATATGGCATCTAGTGTGGAATATGTTCTCCCTTTGCTGGATAGAATCATCCACCTTGTTTTGAGCATTCAAAACACACCTAGTTACAAGGGATAGCATCTCCCATCCATCTACGGGTTTAGTAGCTCCACCATCATCACTATCATCCACCAAAGATGGCATTTCATCACAATCATCATCGTTCTCGGTCTCCACTTCTCCATTTTCCTTCATAATCATCACTTTCTTGTTTGGACATTGAGAAGCAATATGTCCTACACCCAAACAACGAAAACACTTAATATCACGAGAACGATTAGTTTGGGTTTCAAATTTTCCTTTACGCTTATTGGAGTCATCATCTTTAGCCTTGATAGGCTCAGTTTGGGGCTCAGGAAAACTCCCAAAATTCTAATTTTGCTTGTTCCGATTCTGCCTCCATGTTGAGTTAGAATTGTTGAAGTTCTTTGCTGCCCCTTTTCTTTTGAGTTGTCTCTCCACCTTCATAGCCATGTGTACCATGTCTTCAATCTCTACATAATGTTGCAACTCCACAAAATTAGCAATATCTCTATTCAGCCCATTCAAGAACCTTGCCATAGTGGCCTCACGATCCTCCTCCACATTAGCCCGAATCATGGCTATCTCCATCTCCTTGTGTTACTCCTCTACACTCTTGGACCCTTGAGTAAGGCTTTGAAGCCTTTGGAATAGATCTCTATAGTGGTCGCTAGGTATGAACCTTCTCCTCATGAGAGCCTTCAAATCATCCCAACTATCAATAGGCCTCTCTAGGTTTCTCCTCCTACTAGTCCCTAGTTGATCCCACTATACAAGAGCATAGTCTTTAAACTCCACAACAGCAAGCTTTTACTTCTTTGCCTCCGAATAATTGTGGCAATCAAAGATCAAATCAATCTTTTTCTCCCACTCTTGATAAGCTTCAGGGTCATTCCTACCTTGGAATGGTGGTATCTTCATCTTAATGCTCCCTAAGTTTATGTCCACTATATCCCTTCCTCCTCAGTTTCTACCCACATCATGATCTCTCCCACGTAAATTTTTCCTATGCATCCTTCCCCTAGCTCCTCTACCTTGGCCTCTACCCATAATTACAAAACGGTCATAATCTGAAAAATCAGTTTGCTCCCTAGTGTTTTGGACCCTCCTTGGTTGCCTCCTATGCTTGTTAGCTTCAAGGGAATCCATTCTGTCCTTCATCTCCTCAAACAAGAAGTCAAACCGTTGAAATTGTTATTGCATGGACTGAATCATGAACTTGAGATCACCATCCATGCGTGTAGAAGTCTCTTTGGTAGCACTTTCCTCTTACCTAGACATGATAAAAACAACAAATGAATATTAGTAAACAAGAAAAAACCTCACTCACTCCCTTAGTGTTTACACTCAAAGAATGACACTCCACTCGTGTTTCACTCTTCTTGGCTTTTTCCCAATGCTAATCTCACTCACTCTTGAATTTTTCCATTCTTGTTTTCTCTATCAAGTTCTTTTGGAACAAAGCAAACCTTCAAATAATCCAAATGATGTGTTAGTTCACTAAATATGATCAAGAACTGGTTTTTTCAGAAGAAAGGGTTGAAGAAGTTTAGAAAAAGAACAAAAGAATGTTAAAAGAAGTAGAACACTTAAATTTCTTGGAACTTCTTGACACTTTCTTGCACTTTCTTGGAGTTTCTTGCACTTTTCTTTCACTTTCTTTTCTTTTCTTTTCTGTTTTCTTTTTTTTTTTGGTTTATGCAAGAACCCTAATCTTTGAAGAACAAGGTGTCTTGAACTATATTGAACGAAAAACTAAGAAAATCGAATCTATTTTAGGTGGAATGGATAGGTGCAGTTGGTTGGTATGTTTTAGGGTATGAGGGTGGAAAATTTTGTGGTTTTAGTGTATGGGGTGTGGCAAAACATGAACAAAAAGATAGATAACCAAAACAAGATGTTAAGGGTGAATCTTGAATTGGAGAGATAGAAGATTTGGCTTAGGATGGCTCTGATTACCAAATGATGTCAATCTAATAGAGATGAACCCTAGAAAACCCACAAGAATCTGATTTTATGCTCTCAAGAAACCTAAACACAAATCTGGTTTTGATGGACCTTAACCCTTTGTCTAAAAAGACAAGAACCTTGGTATAAAGAACCTACACCCAAGAAACAATGAAACTAGAAACTTAGACGATATTAAAGTCTAAACCCAAGGAATACAGAAACTTGAACGAAGCCTATAATGGAAGTGTTGTGAATGCCACAAAGAAAGGATCTCTTTGATAAGTTCTGGGTTTGTTCTTTCAAGAACTCAAGGAGAATTCTATTTTTCAATTGAATAATCTAAATTATTCCTTCAATAATGAATGTCAAAGACCCTATAAATACTAATTATAATAGAACTCTAAGAAACAATGTCATAACAAATCTGATTTGACCAAGTCTCTAACTCCCTAATCTGATATGTATCACACCAATCCTAGTAAATATAGGATTCTAAGACAAGATAAACTAATGGAAGAATGGCCTGAAAGTGATCGGAATAGGATCTGGTGGTTATTGGAAAAGTTTTGGGCAATTTGGTTTTTATCGGATAAAACTGGAACAGGAAATATGAAGATGTTTCTGGGTTAATTGGCTGGGAATTTGGTTTCAAGGAAAGAAGCAAAGTTGTAGAAATTTGTGTGAACTACAATTTAGATACAAGAATAGGATTAATCGGATAAGGAATGATTGATTTATGTTGGATTTTGTGGTGACATGTTATTCTGGGCCATAGAATGAAGGTGGATGATGAAAATGGGAATTTTAAGAATCCTGGGGTTCTAATTGGGTGAATATTTCTTCTGGAGATTTGTAATTTAAGATGTGAGGAACAAACTTGAAGAAGGAAAATTTTTGATTTGATGAACACAAGAAACAGGAACTAGAAAACGAAATTGGAACTTGGACAGAATTCTGGAAATTGCACAACACACAAATGATTGAATGTTTTCAGCAAACAAACAAGCCCTTTTGATTATTTTCAGAAAAATAATCAAACCCAATGATTGTTCTTTGGAAAAAAACAATCAAAACCCAGACAATTCCTTGCCAAAAGATTGAGCAAAAATCTTGACTGCTCCTTATATTTTTTTTGAAAAATATTGAATAGGAAACAAATGAGCTGAAATAGGAAGCAAATGGACAGCCACAAAGTCAGCTCCTCACCTTTCCTATTCTGCAGTTTTGAGTTCATTAAAACAGAAATAAAACCTATAATAAAATTCTTACAAAATTGCTAAAATAAAACAAACCAAATATGTCATTAAATCGGGCCAAAAAAATAAATCTGGGCCAAGATAAAATAGGAAATAAAACAAGTCTTTATATCAAACCAAATACTAGTTAAAGTAGACTTAAATAAGCCCAATTGAAATGTGAGAAAATCTGCTGCTCCTAGGCTTCGAACAACTCAGTATGATTAGGTGAAAAAAACACAAGCTTTGAAGTCACCAAATGGGCTCAACATCACCTGGAACTTTAAGAACAAGTGCATCCCAACTGCTTCTTCCTCCAAGTCTTCAACCGACTGTTTTTGGACCTCAAATCCACCTGATGGTTTTTTTCCAAGCCCCATGGCTTCCATATTTTCAATTGCAAGCTTGGATGGCCCTCTATCATAAACCTTATCTGAATTTAACAAACTAATCCTACTTGTAGTAAAAGTCTAAGTCATGCCAATCCCACTTGCAATAGGATTGTAAGACTTACTCACAATTCAAACTTTAACTAATCAAAACGGATCCAAATCTGATCTAAAGACATCTAATTAGATTTAAACACAACCAAAGCCTCCCTAACATAGAATTTCGGCCATACTAAAAACATATAACCAAATAAACCAATACTTAAGTCTTGAACATGATTCATGGCCCAAACATGTAATCTTCAAGAATCTGTCCAAGAATGCACAACCCAAACATGTAATCTTCAAGATTGGTTTAGTCTTCCACAACCTTGATACAATGGATCAAGATTGGATCTCCCTCTTCCAAGCCTAACTTGAATGGCTTGTTCTTGCATGGCGAATACTTCAATTCGGCCTAATTGTCCAAATCTGCCCAAGTTTTGTGAACCAATCCTTACATGCCTTCCTTGATCTTCCTGGATCTTGATCTTGTGATTGGCTCACTAGGAGCATATAATGGATCATTGACAGCAACTTGTCCACCTATGGTAGCATGCTTTCCACGTGAATCTCCATGTAATCCTCCATGCATGGTAGCAAACTATCCATCAAGAGGATGTTGACCTTGGTTCTCATCAGTTACCCATTCTGATGGTTATATTGTAACCAACCACAGTTACTATAACACATATACCCAAATAATGTATAGCATACAAAAGTTTTGTGTGGTATGTGGTCATATACCTTTAAGCATATGACATTAAATGGTAATATAGGCCATGTGTCCTGTATGTTTAACATAATTGTACCTACATATCTAGGGTATTTAATATATTACCCATGGCATATCAATTGTAAATATGTAAGGGGACCAGTATGTACCTACCCACTTGATATACTTGATACAACCATCAAAGGTTGTATATAATTATAATGCCATACCTATTACAATAATATTTAATGCCCATCATATAATTAATACAACACACATGCTAAAACTATTTATATGCAAGAGTACATAATGGTGATGAAGCTCTTCTACTAATACACTTCTCTTCATGTATGTACAATAGAGCATATAAATGTATGTATACACACGTGGTATAACCAATAGTATATAGCCAAGACTAGGCACAAGGAAACTGGTGTATTGTATAGGCACAAGGAAACTAATGTATGTACACACCATACTTGTGT
>JAOQMS010043618.1:0-11498 GCA_027563885.1 Erythroxylum longipes
GTAGTCGACTGTTCTAAGAGCTGAGCTAAGCCTAGAAAAGGAGAGTTTTGAGAAGACGACCTGATAATGATAAGTCTCATGATTTTCTGAAGGTTGGACTCCAAAAATGGGGCCCGACTGTTGTTGGTATCAGAGCAAGTAGGAGTTAGATTCCGAAAACGGGGTCTAACAGCTGTGGTATCAGAGAAAAGAAGATAATCCGATAATAGTCCAGGCGTTCTCTTTGGGAGACAAACTCACGTATTAAGATATTCTGCAAGCAGGAGTTGGACTTCGGAAACGGGGTCCAACACTATAGGTCACTAACTCTCATGATGATGTTGAAAATTTGTGATCTCTTTGATTATCATCGTCAATGGGAAGTACTTGGTGAGGAATGCTTGGGCAAGTTGCTCCTAAGTTGTAATCTGTCTCGAATTCAACAAGTTGTACCATGCTTTAGCTCGATCTTTCAACGTGAAGGAAAATAATCTCAGCTTCACTACATTGTCGGATATTCCATTGAATCGGAAGGTATCGTAGATCTCTAAAAAATTTACAATGTGGGTGTTTGGATCCTCGTTGGTAACCCGTAGAACTGCACACTATTTTGTAGAATGTTGAGTAGCGCCGTCTTTATCTCAAAATTATTTGCTTGGACTACTGGTATCACTACTCCTTAAGGACTAAACCCTAACCTCATGAAATCCATCAAAGTTCTCTCTGTTCCTCCTTGCTCTCCTTCTTCATCCATATCTTGTTGTGAAAAGTTAAGATGCTTTGCCCATCGTAATTCTCTTTCATGCCTCTTGAAATCAGGAAATTCGTCTTTGCTCACTTCTATCTTTCTTCGTGTGCTCCTTGTTGTGTTCATGCACCTACAATTGTAAAAGGAAAAGTATCAAAATTCTTAAATCAAAGTAATCTAAATTAACCAAGATGCTAAACAATCAATCCCCTGCAACGGCATCAAAAACTTATTGAGTGTAATCATGTAACAAAATTTACTTATTTTACACTAATTGCAAGTGAACAGGTCGTGACTTATAGTAAAAAGAGCGGATATCGATCCCATAGGGATTAATGCCCAGCACCACTTAATTTAGACAAGACTTTGTTTAAGAAACAAAATTATTTAATGCAAATAATCTGAAAAATTAAATAAAATTAAAAGACTAACACCAAGCAGTAGACAATACCAAAGTGCAGAAAAATCAGAATTCAAGAATCTAAAGACTAGAGATTACTTTTTTCCTTATTTTGTCTCCCTGCTATTTTATTAATTGAATTGTGTCTCACCCTAGATTTTTGAATGTATTAATTACCCTCTCTCAAGGTGTAACTAATTGTACCTAATCTAATTAAAGGGAATCAATTGGACGATTTGTCAACCTACCCAATGACTCTACCGATTCAACTAGTTATTAAACTATCATATGGGTGATCAACTGACTTCATCGAGATCTCTCTTCTAACTAATCAATTGACGTGATGATTGTAAGTCTATAGGTCGCCAACTCTCGCTGTAAAATCCTACTCAATTAATCTCGCTGACTTTCTCGATTTATTGCAAGATAACAAATAAAATCATCAATCATCAAAGATAACTTCATTCAATTCAATAAAATATGAGTTCTAATGAAATAGTTCAAAAGCAATCCCTAAAACTAAATCAGCCACTCATGGTCTCCATAACATCATCAACATTCAAATAAACCATTTTAAAAAGAATAGAAGAAGTAAAATTGACAGAAAATTGAATAAAAAAACTCCTTCTCTTCATTGCCAAAATATGGAAATTTTGGTGTTGATGTTCTATTTTCTCTGATCTTGATGATGATCCTTGACTTTAATCCTTCCTCAAAGCTCCAAACATGTGTTCTTCACTTAAGGATGGCTTTTCTACAGAATGGTCGTCTCCCCTTAAAGATGGAGGCTTAATTATTCTTTAATAGTCCAAAAATCGTAAGTTTAATGAAGCCCCACCTATTCTCTCGAATTGTCATTCCCACGATCGTGGGAATTGGCATGATTCCAATGATTATAGGAATTTGACACAGATGGATTTCTCTTGTGTTCTCCTCTTTGATCTCTAGTTTAATCTCCAAGTTGCTCCATCTTCCTTCCTATAAAAAAATAGTCAATTCTTACGCTAAATTAACATCAAACATAAAGAACAACGATGGAAATTAAACTAAATAAAAACATGCAAAATGAATCCTAAACTATAACAATAATAAAAAATTATAAAAGAAACACATGCCAATTACATGTAAAAACATAGACTAATGCACACCTATCACCGTGCCTTATACCTTTCTATCTCACCTTGGGCATTCATCTTTTTCTTATATACCCATTTTACTTCTATGGGCCTCTATCCTTTCGGTAACTCCATCAAATCCCAAGTTTCATTCTTTTCAATATCCGTTATCTCTTCATCCATCGTGTCTTTCCATGTCTTATCTCTTACTGCCTCTTTAAAATTGATATTCTTGGCATCCACCAAAAAACATACCAAGTGTACTTTGCTTGTCGATTCGTACAAATCTTACAAATTTTTCATCCTCGGTTGTCTCGACTCTCCTTCATCATTGAATGTTAAAGAGCTTGATGGTCTGATTATCGATGTAGAAATTGACAAATTTTCTTTTTCTTCCTCATGCATCACCTCCTTTTGGTTGTTCCAATCCCATGCACTTTCGTCAATGACCGCAGAATCTTCTCCACAACTCTTGCATCAGTTAAGATTTCTCCATTGCATTTGAGTTAATTTACCACCGTTTATACACGCATGATGAAATCGGATACTCCCTCTGACTCTTTTATTTTCATAGCCTCCAACTCACCTCGTAGAGTTTGAAGCCACACTTGTTTAACTTGATTGGCGCCCTTGAAGACCTTTTGCAAAATCTCCCACACCTCCTTCGAATTTTCTGCACTGGCAATCTTCTCGAAGCCGGATTCATCCACCATTTGGAACAAGAAGTAGAGAGCGGTCTTATCTTTCATGCTTGTCTCTTTTAATGCCTTCAATGCATTAGCCGATATATTTGCCATCATATCCGATTCTTCGTAGCCTTTTTCAACTACTTCCCACGCATCTTGCGACCCGAGCAACGCCTTCATTTGTATACTCCAATTGTCGTAACTCAACTTCGTGAGTCGTGGCAGTGACATCTACCCCAGTGATGTATTCCTGGAACTCACCATCAGCCCTGATACCAATTTGTTAATTCAATCTCAAATATCTCTAAATTTTAATGGAAGAAAAAACGTGCAAACCACTTTCTTTATCAACTCTATATCTCCTCTTCTATAGCATCAGAATATATCTTCTTTTATATCCCTAAAACATCAAAAGAAAATCTCTAGGAATCGTACAACATTAAAAATAAAAACAGAATAGTAAATTCTTACCGCTCTTCACTAAAACAACCATGACTTGAAACCTTCACTATTTAAAAGTAAACTTAAAGAGCTTTAAATCAATAGGTTATAAATTCAGATTAACAAACATTTGACCTTTTAAAATCTCTCTTTAATCAGTTCCAAATTCTGTCCACTAATTTTTCTTTTTGGTGTGTCGATGTGCATTTGAGTTTATCCTTTTTCTTAACATGAGCTCCTCTTTCTGCTTATGCAGGCTCGGTGGGTTGAATTAGTGGTAGGAAGATCTCCTTGTCAAGATGCTACGCTAACCGTACCCAAAATGAGGTGGTGGCTGGGCTACTAGTGTGCGGCTTGTAGGTTGGGTGGCGTCAGTGTCAGTTTATGCTCCACAACTGCAGCCTCGTCCTCCTATGGGTGAACCTCCTCCATTGCTTGTGGTAGTGCCAATAAGTGGAAAATGATGGCCTCGTGCACCCGCTCGAAACTCCATCATCCTTATAGCCCGTAGGATCTCTATAGTGAAAGGAGTAGAAGTGTTAAACACTATCAAATATCGCTAATCTCTAAGCACTCCTAACCTCCTGGCTAGCTGGGTAATTACCGATATACCTGTAACGGCTTAGAAGTTAGCCCAGTGTAGGTAATTTCAAATGAGCAACACAAAGGTGTGGCCCAAATGCTTTTTCGTCTGACTAAACACGTATTGTATAAAGAAAAGGTCTCAACAACTATCTACACTAGTGCTCTCTCTCTTGGCACACATGGAATGGACCAGTAGTTTGTGCACTTACCTCATATTTGGGAAGTGGAAGACTAAGGCCTTGAACCAAGTCGAGTGGTAAGGTCGCACTGCGGCTATGTTATGCTAGTATAATTCCTCGAGTAGCCTTCAAGTACTTCCAGTCCAGTAGTGTCTAGATAGGCTGTAGGGTACAAGTGCTCCTTGGATTAGAATTCGATATGCACTCCGAATTAATTATAGCTGAGGCTATGATCTATACCTCTGATCAGGACGTCTTGTTGTCATCGACTTAAAAGGTGCATATGAATTCTATGAGCTTTCAGTATAGTAGCTTTCGGATGTAAAAAAATTCTAGCCATCAATCAAAGGAAATGATCTCCCTCACTTGATCTACTAAGAACGTCTCCCAATCAATATACGTGGTGGCTCGAATTGCTTGGTGCAAAGCAACTGTAACCGTTTTAACTAAAGCTCAGAAGCGAAATGCAGAAATGGGTGATTCAACTACTCTTACTGCTCATATCGTACCACAGGGGGTGTTGGTGGTAGAACCTCAACTGCAGGCTATCTCCTTAATGCCAAAGTCCTGGGGCCCTAGTCTGGAGGTAAAAGCGAAGGCATTGACTCTATGTCTCTTACGATAAGGCTACTCCTTCAAACGCCCTGGTGGTGGCGGCAACGCTCGTCATCTCATTATTATTGTATCTCATAAAATTAATAAACAACAAATAAATAGTTAACAGATAAAATCAAACATTATGTACATAAAAATAATGCGTATAGTGCAGTGGACGTGAAACAAATAAATTCCATCAAACGAAATCAAAAATGAAACAAACCGCTTAAAGATGCATACATACAAAATCATTAACATTTTCATGTTCCTCAAATTAATGTGTGATTTAAATTCTACTACTTTAACATCATTTGCACAATAATTCAAATAAACATTCAGTACAAAAAAAAAAGAGGTTTAACAACGGAAACTAGCGACGGAAAATAAATTTGGCGACGGAAACTATCAGGAAACAAATTTGGCGACGAAAATTACCGATGGAAAGAGTCATCGAAGAAACGGCCGTAGGTACAATTTAGCAACAGATAAAATAAATCCATTGCAAATTTAGTGACGAAAATTTGCATTTTCGTTGCAAAATTGAGGTAAATTTATCGACAAATTTAGAATATTCCGTCATTTATTTATTGACGAAATTACAATATTCTGTCGGTGAATTTAGCGATGGTATAGAACTTACCGTCGCTAAATTTACTGACAAACATAAAATATTCCGTTGCTAAACTTACCGACAAAATATTATCCGGCACTAAATATTTACCGACAGAATTGGCTAAATCAAAGCTCTCTTGCACGACTCTCCAGGCTCTCCAAAGACTGCTACCTCTGACTTGTAATGTTCTATTTATACTTTTGAGGCTCTAGGGCAAAGTCGGGGTCGAAACAAAAAATTTTGCGAAACTTGAGTTTTTCTGTCAGCTTGATGTAGGCCATGATCGTGGCTTGGATATAAGCTCTCTGTCACGACCGTGCCCCCATGTGCACAATCATGGCCTGACTGCTTTGGCTCGTCTTTGTCTGTCACGATTGTGACCTAGATGTAAACTCTCTGTCATGATCGTACCCCATGTGCACGATCGTGGCATGGCAACTTTGGCTCATCCTTGTTTGTCACGATCGTGGCCTGCTGTGCCACGATCATAGTTTATGCCTTTGGCCCGAAAACTTCATGAATCTCCTCCGTTCTTCACAGTTTACCCTGAAACACTAACAAACCTATCAAGGTACCTAAAAATATAACAATTAAGCTCAAAGACTAATACTAACCCATAAAAACACTTAAACACATAAACTAACACAATTAACACATAAACACAAACTCAACACTCAATTTCACACTAAATACATCACAAATTAAACCCTAAAACACAATGCAATTGACAACTATCATTAATATATCTAGCATTTTTTCGTCTAGCACGCATCGTCTTACTAACTCATCAACACATGCTTGATACAAGATTGGTTAATCCCAGAGATATTAGTTACATTCGTGTAAAAATTTCTTCCTCTGTTGATAAGAAAAATTAGAAGGAAGCTTACCACTGGCAACATAATTTGTAATATCGGCAAACCATGGTGTAGCTAGATTGTTAAGCAACATCAAAGTTTCATCAAGAATTTCTCATTAATATCTTTACTTTGCTTACATTCCCCTCCTTCCAGGCGTGATAAGTAGTCTGCGACCAAATTTTTCAATCTCTTTTTATCTCTCATTTCTATGTCAAATTCCTGTAAGAGTAGTACCCATCGAATAAGCCTTGGTTTCGCATCCTTTTTGCTGAAAAGATATTTTAAAGTTATGTGATTTCACATCCTTTTTATTGAAAAGATATTTTAAAGTTATGTGATCTGTGAATACAATTACATTTGACCCCAAGGGGTATGATCGGAACTTATCACATGCATACACCACTAAAACTAAATCATTTTTTTGTGGTGGTGTAATTAAGTTGAGGTCTTGTAAGCGTCTTGCTTGCGCAGTAAATCGCATGCAACCTTTTATCTTTCCTTTGGCCCAATATACAACCTATAGCTTGGTCGTTTGCATCACACATGACCTCAAATGGGAGTGTCCAATCAGGTGGCGTTAAAATTGGAACTGATGTTAGTGCCTCCTTTAGTTTATTGAATGCAGATACATAGTGCCTCCTTTAGTTTATTGAATGCAGATACACACTCTTCATCAAAAAAAGAGAGCACATCTTTGACTAACAAGTTTGTCAAAGGTCTTGCAATTTGCAAGAAATCTTTAATAAATCAATGATAAATTCTTACTTGGCCTAAGAATCCTTGCACACCCTTGACATTAATTAGCAGTGGGAGTTTCTCTATAACTTCTATTTTTTCTCTATCCACTTCGAATCCTTAGTGCAAAATTTATGCCTAAGCACTATCCCCTCTTGCACCATAAAGTGGCACTTCTCCTAGTTTAACACTAAATGTGACTCTTCACATCTTTGAAGCACTCTATCCAAATTTTTTAAACATATCACAAAAGAGTATCCAGAAGCTGAGAAATCATCCATGAACACCTTTATTATATTTTCGATCATATTTACGAAGATAGACATTATACATTTTTGAAATGTAGCTAGGACATTGCATAATTCAAAAGGTATCTATCTATACACGAAGGTACCATAAAAACAAGTGAATTTGGTCTTTTCTTGGCCCTCAGGGTAGATGAAGATCTTATTGTATCTAGAGTATCCATCCAAGAAGCAGTAGAACAAATGACCAACCACCCTTTCTATCATTTAATCTATGAACGGGAGAGGAAAATGATCATTTTTAGTCACTGTGTTGAGTTTACGATAATTTATGCGCAACCTCCATCCTGTGACTATTCTTGTTGAAATTACCTCTCCATTTTTGCTCTTTATTACTGTCATTATACCCTTCTTGGGTACTAGGTTGACCCATTCATTATCGGATATGGGATAAATTGTCCTTGCATCTAAAAGTTTGATTTTTTTCTCATTTCTTGACCACCTTCTTCATGTTAGGATTCAACCTCTGATGATGCTTCCTTACTATTCTAAATCCTTCTTCTAGTTTTATTCGATGCATATAGACATTTGGGCTTATCCCTCTAATATTGAAAATTTTCCAACCGATGGCCTTCATTCGCCTTCTAAAAATTGCTACCACCCTACTCTATTGTTTCCCATTCAAGTGATTGAAGATAATGATAGGGTAACGTTTGACCTTCACTTAAAAAGGCATATCTGAGATATGTAGGTAAAGGTTTAAGCTCTAATATAGGTGGTTTCTCCGTGGAGGGTGGAATGGATACTTCGGTTCAAACTAATATGTTTTGATGAATTTGTGACTCCTTCATCTCATCATCTCCTTCAAACTCAGCCTTGTTTGACTTCTCATCTCCATTAGCTGACTTGGCTTTTATCGACTTCACTTCTACAATGCAACTCTTTACTTGTTTTTGTAAATTTTGATCCATAATTTCAACCTTTATGCATGGGTTGCTTTCTATTGAATTTTTTAAAGACTTGTTCATATTAAATTCCACTTAGTTTTTGCCAATCTAAATTGTCAATTTACCTTCATAAATGTTAATTATGTCTTTCCCTGTATTCAGATATGGTCGATCAACAATCAATGGATACTTCTTATCCTCTTCAAAGTCGAGAACCATAAAGTCTACAGGAATAATGAACTTATCCATTTGCATCAGCACATCCTCCACCACTCTAAATGGTTTTTTAATAGATTGATCAGCTAACTAAATTAGGATTGATGTTGGCTTGACCTCACCCAGCCCCAATTTCCTGAATATTGACAAAGATATAATATTAACACTTGCTCCTAAGTCGCATAGGCACTTTGTGAATTCAAATTCTCTAACCCCATAGGGTATTGTGAAACTCCCTGGATCTTTCAGTTTGGATGGAAACTGGCTGGTGACTATAGAACTACAGGTGTTAATTAAAGCTACCGTTTGGTTTCTCCCTTAGTATGCTTCTTTGATAATATTTCATTAAAAAACTTAGCATATTTGGGCATATGTTCTAAAGCCTTGACAAATGAAAGCTTAATTTGCTGTATCTTTAATTTCTCCATGAATTTCGCAAATTGTGCATCCAGTTTAGTCTTTTGTAGTCGTTAAGGACATGGAACTTTGGGTGGAAATGGTGGAGGAGCGACATAGGGAGGGTATTCGCTCATGGTCACAACTGTCTCCTTCTCTTAGTTTCTCCTCAGAAGGAGGGGCTGCAACTTTTATTTGGGTGGGTTGTTCAAGTTCCTTTCCACTTCAAAGTGCGAAAGCTTTTAGTTGCTCCCTTGATGTAGTGGTGGAATTGCTGGGGAGACTTCCTTCACTTCACGTAGATAAAACTTTTGACAATTGGCTCACTTGTACCTCTAGATTGTGGATGGAAGATGCTTGATTCTTTATTACTTGTTTGAATCTACCTTTCAAACTCTTTTTTTCATCCTCTGTACTTGCAAGCTTGTCAAAAATATTATGTAATTTGGAGTCCATCGTGTTCGGCTTGTCTTGCTGAAAACTAAGTGGTCTTTAAGGTGAATTAACCTTCAACATTGTTAGACCACGAAAAGTTAGGGTGATTTTTCCACCCAGGATTGTATGTGTTAGAGTAGGGGTTGTTTCCCTCTCCTCGACCATATTGTGCTCTCATATAACTAACTTGTTTTGATTTAAGACCCTTCATCAGGAAACAATCAATAGTAGAATGATCCATTTGCCTAAACAGTTCACACTTAAGCTGAACATCTTTCATAGAAGCTGAAGAAGAGGCCTTTATATTGTTTAGCTGTCGAGTTAAATTGTCAATCTTTGCTTACATTTCTATCATTTGGTCGACAACTATCACTCCCTTCTGCTCTCAGAAAGTTTCAGGTTATCTATCCTCAGGCCACGATTATAGCCCCCTATTTGACCTTCTGTCATGATCGTGGCTTGCTAGCCATGGTTGTGGCCCTTCCTCCTTGCTTCTATCACCATCGTGGCATATTGGGCATGATTATGGCCATCTGTTTTGGTTCAAGCCTCCTCTGAAACTCCTCCGTTTTTTTATATTAGCCCTAAAACACTTGCAAACTTATCAAGGAACCTCAAATTCACAACATTGAAGCTCAAAAGCATGCTTTAACCCATAAAACACTTAAAACACAAATATTTAACTAACTAACACAATTCTAACCTAAATATGCAATAAACAATCAAATTATAATCACACACCAAACTACCCTCTAAAACTTGATACAATCTACAACCATCAGATGACTCATTATTCCATCTTCCTATTCATATTCATTATGTCATCTCATATAAGATGCAGTAGCATCAGAGACATATAGTCTATGAAGTCTTAAAGTTAGCGGGAAATAATACACCTGCTTCCAAAGTACTAATTTCTGTTTCATAGTATGCTTTCTAAATTTGAACCTAGACTGACCAAAAGATTTGCATTCTTATAATTCCACATCATCTCCCCAAAAGAACAAACATCCCAATTTGCAATAATCAATTTTTTCAACTAACAAACCAAGACCCCTAATAAGTTTCTTTATATTATAAAAATTATTTTATCAATCATTGTATGATCAAGAGGTAATGATTCATTATACCAACCAATAATTTTATTAAAACTTCAATTAGAAATATGCCCTTTAGACTTTATGTTCAATATTTGAGCAATTGAAAATAATCAACCCATGGTCTTACAATTTGGCCATAATTCTTGGATAGTTAATTGTAGTAAGTAAAAAAAACTTTTTGCATGTGGGTTTGGTTATTCTTCAAGATTTTCTATATTTGCTTGAAAGATATAACTAGATGCTTCATAAACTATTTGGATGTAAGGATTTTTAGTTGCACCCATATTATTTCTTATAAATTCAGTCCCCCACCCCCCCTCAAACCCATCTACATATGTTAACGAGTTTAACTCATTACCCCTTGAGGTGCTATAAATTAATGGATCCTCATATTGTGTCCACTCAAAATAGTTTGGAACAAACCCTTTTTCTTAACAAAAGGAGATTCACTTCATCAATAGGAAGAAAATGAATATGTTTGCACTTTTAATATAAACATCTGATCTTTGGGTTATCCATATTATTGGATCAGAAAATAAAACATGCATCGATTTAGAAGAAACAGTATATTTCAAAACTTTTTAGAAATCAAATTTTCAGCAGAAGCAATATATCCAAATCAACATGCATAGCCACACATGATACGGTACACGGAAAAACATTTGCATAATCACAAGATGGAAAATATTACCGACTCTTTCGCTACAACTTTAACTCCTCGCAGTGCTATCCTCTCCTAGGGGATGTATCCTCTCTTAGGGGATGTATCCTCTTCACTTTATTGTATCCTCAACCAATCCGATCTACCACTTGTTCTTCTGAGACAACTTGGTTAACAAGATCCTATGGTGGGAAAAGAGAAGAAAACTTTGGAGGAGATTTTTCTTAGAAGAAAGTAACCAAAAAATAAGACCCTCTTATGCAATTTTCGGCTCACCATGCAAGATAGGAGAGAGAGAGTCAAAACAATGCAAGAACTCTTTCTTACACCCTCTCAATTTCGATTAATCTCAAAGGAAATAAGAAATTTGCATCAAATGCATCACTTCTTTTTTAATCAATCATAAAAGAAGCCAATAAATGAGACTCTTCCCATTTGTCTTTAAGATGGCGATATGAAAAGACTATTAACCTAAATATGACGTACCAATTTTGGTTTTTGATGATGAAAGAAGGAAGATGGTCCATCAAATGTACCTCTTTCTTCTTTAATCCAATGAA